>RCUC01160492.1:0-49283 GCA_003697995.1 Taxidea taxus jeffersonii | reverse complement strand
GAGGGGAGGGAGAAGGGGGAGTAAGGGAGAGGGGAGGGAGGGCAGAAGCACAGTCTTTCACAGGCCGCAGTCCCGAAAACCCCGGGGCGCACCCCTGCCGCTGCGCCCGCGAGGCCGGGCCCGGGTCGAGGCTGCGGTCCGTGCAGGGCTGCGGTCCGCCTCCTTCAACCGGTCGCCGGTGGCGAAAAGGTGCGGTTCCGGGCGGCGAAGTCGGAAGTCCTGAGGTTGCAGGACACGGTCCGGGAGACGCTCCTGTGCCCTCGTCCGTGCGTGCGTTCGCAGGTTTCCTCGAATCGGAGGAGACTTTGTTCCGGCCTCACCTCCCCGGGTCGGAGCGCTCCGCCCGCGCAGCGCCAGGCCGGCCGGCGGGAGGCGCTGGGCGCCCGGGGTGACTCCCACACCCTCCGCGCCGGCCGGCGGGACTCGCCGGGGACCGGGGCGTCGCGGGACCCCCGCCCGTGCGCGGCCGCGGCTGGGCGTAGCCCTTCAGAAGACCCGCACACGTCCGGCCGCCTCGCGGCCCAGCGCCCGGGCCGGGCCGGGAAGGAGGCGGCGGGGACCCGCCCACGCGCCGGGGGGACCCGCCCACGCGCCGCCGCCCCGGAGCCCCCAGGAAGGGGCGAGACGCGGGTTCCCACCGGGGCTGGCAGGGGCCGCGCTTCCCGAGCGGGGCTGCGAGGCCGCGGCGGTGGCCCCGTTAGTCCGCTGAGCCCGCGACCTCAGCCCGACCGCGACCGGGGCCGCCGCCTCGGACCCCAGCCGGGACGCGCGGGTCACGCGGCCGCCCTCTGCGGCTCCGGCCACCGGCGTTGGGGAGACCCGCCGCCGGGTAGGTCGCGGCCCGTGCGCGCCGGGAGGCGGAGCGCGACCCCTACGGCGCGGTGGGGCGGCCCCGCGGGGGTTCCCAGGGGGCGCAGCCGGGGGGCACCTTCCCGCGGTCCTGCGAGCGCGGATCGCGACGGGCCCGGCACGCCCACGAACGCCACGCGGACTGTGTCGCGGTCGGTGCGGGCGCCACTGCCGGTGGACACGTGACGCCACGGCGCGTCCACGCAGCGAAGTGACAGACCAGCTCGGGGGCGTCTGTGTTCCCGCGGCTCCAGGGAGACCGAGTGCGGCTGCGGGGCGCGGGGGCGCGGGGGCCGCCCGCCAGGCGCTCGCGGGAGCCGAGGTCCCCGAGCGGCGGCGCGGACGCTGGGCGGGGACCGCTGAGAGCCGGCCCCACGGCTGGCACCTGGCGCACGCGGCTGCGGCGGGAAAAGCGTCGCTGCAAAATAGTTTCTGCGTTGGCGAGTTTTCCCAGAATGACGCGAGAGAAAAACACCATCTTCAGCCGGCGGGTCGCGAAACGCCAGCGGCAGTTGGACGGGCCGGGACAGTGTTGTGAGAAATGACGGGCGCCGGCCTGCAGCTTGATGGCAGGGTCCTGAGTTCGAGCCCCACGACGGGTGCACAGACTCCTTCAAAATGAGTAAATACGGAATAAAATATAGCTCAAACCTTAAGAATAATGATCAACTAAAGCAAAGAGAAGAGCTATTTATAGAATCCTTTTTTGTGAGTCATTCTTGGCATGTCCTCCCCTAGTCAAATACGCATAGTCCCACCGTCT
Organism: Taxidea taxus jeffersonii; assembly: GCA_003697995.1. Lineage (NCBI taxonomy): Eukaryota > Metazoa > Chordata > Mammalia > Carnivora > Mustelidae > Taxidea > Taxidea taxus. The sequence goes on along the minus strand of RCUC01160492.1, from coordinate 47,671 downwards.
GCCTTTGTAGCCTGCATTTAAAACTTTAATGCATTTTGAATTGATTTTCCTATAAAATGTGACATAGGAAATCCAATTATTTTTTTCAAATAATCATTCAGTCCAATTACTATTTCTCTGATTATCGAGTTTATGACATACTAAATTCTTACAAACACTTGTGTGTTTCTAAAGTTTTTCTCCTTTTTTTTTTTTTTTTTTCATTAATGGTCTCTTCATTCCTTGACCAGAAAAATACCACTTTAATTCTTAGATTGTAAGTTGATCTGTTTCATGGCTGGTAAGGGGGGGCGGGTTTCCCTCCTCCAAAACTGAATGTTATTGTACAAGAAACAAATTACCATGTGTATTCCAATAAGTGTGTTGTCCTACGTAAATCTTAGAATAATTTTTCAAGGTTAAAAAAACAATTCTATAGATTCAAATGCATTAACTATTACGTTTTTAGATTTTATGAATTAGTTCTATTAAATTGTATTAAATATATATAAAAATGAATATGTCTTCCTGCCCAAAAGGATAGTTTATCACTTCCCTTACTCAGAAATATGTGTCTCTAAGTTTTATTAGTGACTGTTACTAGTTATTTGTGACTTCACAGAGCCTCTGCACATTCTCTTTAAGTTTATTGCTGGTATCTTTATTTTTTTATTAAAAATATAGAGATGACTTTTTTAAACTTCGCTTGTTACTGCTGCTAAGTCAGAAAGATTCTGATTTCTGTATGTTGGATCGCTAACCAGCCACTCCATTTGAGTTTGTTATTAACTAAAGCAGTTTGAAGAAGTTGATTTCCTTAGGCTCCTCAGAGGATCAAACTGTCTGTAAAGACAGATAATACTGCTTACTGGTTTTCAGTATGCAGCTTCATGTTTTTCTCATCTTACTTCATTGTCTAAAATTTCAAATCAATGATGAACCATACCAGTGATTGCAGGGTTTTTTGTATTCTTGATTTTAAGGGGAGTGCCCGTATTTTTAAATTGCTAATTATACTTTAATTGGTGGTTTACAATAGGTTCTTAGATTACAAGAAAATTGCATTATATTCCTAGTTCTAGAAGCTTTTTAAAAATTCAGAAGTGGATATTATCAAATACCTTTTTTATATTTATCAAGAAGGCCGATAGTCTTTTCCTTTTCACCTATTTATACATTCAAGAATTATAAAATGGTTCATTTATGTTAAATTACTTTTACATTCCAGCAATAAGAGATACTTAGACTGGGGGGGGGTTGTTATTAGAATAGACTACTAGACAATATACATTAATATTTTATTACAGTTTTTGTGAGTCTTGTGTAGATGAAATAGTGGCATTTGTTCCCTAAAATTTTCATGATAATGATTTGTAAAATTATGTGACCACAACAAAATTATTGAAGACAGATTTTTGAAATTTCAAGAGCTCTTTCCTGATTTCCTGTTTATCAAATCCTCTTCAGTTATTTTCATCTTTCCAGCAAAACATCAGTGTTTTCAAGTTGATAGCATGAAACCATTTTTCTATCAATTTCTTTTTCGTATTTCTGAATAGTTTTGCTTTTTGTTTTTAAGTACTGTTTTTTTGGTAATTGATTCATTAAAGTTATATAACATTCTGAACTGTACAATCTAACAGTATAAAATGACCTCCTGTGCTCTCTTCAGTCCTCTCTGTGTTGTATGTAAGTCAGCATTCTATCAGAAAAACAGAGCCACTGTTAGTATTATGAAAATAAGAGAATAAGGGACTTATCCTAGGAATTAGGGCTTCCAGGTGTGGGAAGAGCTCAGTGAATGAAGGTCTAGAAAGGGAAAAGGAGGATCAGAGAAGCTATTCACCAGCTCACTGAAGACCCAGAGCTAGTGGACTTAAGGGAGCTTGCAGGTCTAGCTGCCACAATGGGACCGCAAAGGGCAGCACCCATGGTGAATTCTAGGAAAACTTCTGCCTCAAGAGAGATACTGCCTCTGAGTAACTGTCACCTGTGCAGGTCCCACAGTTGCCTGGTGGTGGCCTGGGCACATGGTTGATTAGAAGGGCCAGCAATCAGGAGGATGAGTTGGACCAGAGTGGGGGAAATAAAGATAGCTAGCGTCTGCCAGTTGTCTGTGCATTTCTCTGTCACTATAGCTGGCCATGACAACCTTCTACGATTAGTGACTTCTGCGGCTAAGGTTGAGCATTCCTGCCTTCCAAGTTTTGTGCATTTCTCCCTTTAACTCTAAATAGAGCCATACAGAAAAGGGGGTTCTGGGAAATGTAGTTTCATTAGTCTTCACCCAGTTTATATAATACAAACCCATATACATTGAGTTATCATTTGGCATTTATAATTTATAATTGCTATTTTCATTTTGATATATTTTCTCAATATGCTCTGAGCATACTTTGATGCTTGTTTAAATAGATTTTTCTTCTGGTTTTAAATTAAAAAGTTCTCTAGGCAACCACTATAAGAATATTGCAAGAATGTGTAATCAATATTAATGTGGGGAAAATAAAATGCAAATATTTGATTAATTCATAAGAAGTCATAAAAAGAGAAAAAAGGAACATAAAGCAGAGGGATGGAATAAAAGGCAAACATTGAGATGGTAGATATAAACACAACTCTATCAGTAGTTACATTAAACATTACGTAGCCTAGATATTTCACCAAAAAAGATGAAGACTGTGACTCATAGCTTTTAAAATCCAACTGTACACCACTTACAAAAAACAGACTTTAAGCATCACGACACAGGTAGGTTGAAGGTATAAGGATGGAAAGTGACATGCTAGGTAACCAAACCAAAGGAAGTTGATACACCTACACCGATGCCAAGCTAAGTCAACTTTAAGGCCAGCGTGTTACCAGAGACGAACGTCTGAACATGAGAAAGGGGCCAATCCACTAAGAAGATATCACAAATCTTAATCTGTGCATCTAATAACAGAGCTTCAAAACACATGTGAAGCAAAATTGCCAAGACAGAGGATAGATGAATTCACAATCATAAAGGTAGATTTTTTTTTTATTTGACAGAGAGAGAGAGACAACACTAGCAGGGGGAGCAGCAGAGAGAGAGGGAGAAGCGGGCTTTCTGCTGACCAGGGAGCCTGATGTGGGGCTCAATACCAGGACCCTGGGTACATGACCCAAGCCGAAGGCAGACGCTTAACTGATTGAGCCACCTGGGTGCCCCCATAATGGCAAATTTTAACATATTTCAAATGTGTTACAAAATTATTAAAAAGCAGGGGCGCCAGGGTGGCTCAGTTGGTTAAAGCCTCTGCCTTCGGCTCAGGTCATGATCCCAGTGTCCTGGGATCGAGCCCCACATCGGGCTCTTTGCGCTACATGGGGCCTGCTTCCTCCTCTCTCTGCCTGCCTCTCTGCCTGCTTGTGATCTCTGTCTGTCAAATAAATAAATAAAATCTCTTAAAAAATTATTAAAAAGCAAAAAAGTTGAATAATACAATTAGCAAATGACTTAATTGACATACAGAGCACCTTCTAAACCCACACTATGCACATTTTGAATCACACATGAAGCATTCACCAATCATGGCTGGGCAATAAAGCCAGCCTCCAAAAACTCTTCACGGTTAAAATAATAGAATATTCTTCCCAGAGTGGAAGTAAAGTGTGTGTGGGGGGAGACTAGAAAGTCCCCCAACTGTTTGAAAATTAAACTACACAATTCTAAATAACCCATGGGTAAAAGAAGAAATCAGAAGACACGAGAATATCTGGAATTAAGTGATAATGAAACTATGACCAATTAAAACCTGTGTTGGAGGGGCACCTGGGTGGCTCAAAGGGTTAAGCTTCTGCCTTCGGCTGGGGTCTTGATCTCAGGGTCCTGGAATCCCCATAGGGCTCTGTTCAGCAGGGACCCTGCTTCCCCCTCTCTCTCTGCCTGCCTCTCTGCCTACTTGTAATCTCTCTCTCTGTCAAATAAATAAATAAAATCCTTAAAAAAAAAAAAAAAAAACCTGTGCTGGAAAGCTAAAACTGAGTGTAAGAGAAAAACTCACAGCCTGAAATTATTACAAAGAAGACAGGCTGAAAGGCAGTCTCTCAAGAAACTAGAAAAAGAATAGCAAATCTAAAATGTAGAAGAAAGAATGAATAAAAACAAGGGCAGAGAGGTCCACGAAATAGGAAACAAATTTATAATAGAGAAAAATCAAAAAGCTCCTTCTTTGAAGACCTCAATAAAATTGATCAAGAAAAAGGATAAAGACTACCCCAAAATTAATAATACACTATATGTTAACTAACTTGAATTTAAATCAAACCAAAGAAATTTAATTAAAAAAAGGAAAAAGAAAGAAATATGTATAACCAATATTAGAAATGGAAAAAGGGAAATAACTACACATTGCATAGCCACCCATTTCACACACTCTTGCCAAGAATGAAAAAGAAGGATGACTCCCCACTCAGATTTGAGGCCAGTGAAACATTATACTAAAACCCATTAAGGCCATCACAGAAAGGAAAATGGTAGGCCAGTCTTTCTTTTGAAGGCAGATGCAAAAATCCTAGATAAAACATAGGTGAAATTTAACAACATATAAAAATAATAATACATCAGGTCAAATTTGGGTTTATTACAATGTAAGACTGATTTAACACTTAAAAGTCTATGTAATTTGCCACATTAACATCAAGAATATAAGAACCATGTGATCAAGATAGATGCAGAAAAATAAAACATTTTACGAGATTTAATACATTAAAAACAAAAAACCTCTTGAAAACCTGGGGTAAAATGGTCCATCTTCAATCTAATACAAAACATAAACAAAAACTTTAAGTAAACTTCCTAAAGATGGAATATTGAAGCTGTCCCCATAGATCAGGAATGAGTCAATGATGTCACACGATTCACCATTATTTTGTAGGTCCTATGTGTGTGTGATAAGCCCAGGGGAAAAAAAGGCAGAAGAACTATAAAGAAAGAAATAAAACTCATTATTTGCGGAGGACATGACTGTGTACCTGGACAAGCCAAAGAGATCTACATAAAGTATTTACATTAGTGAATTTGGAGAGGTTACTGAATATAAAACCAAAACATCAAAAAAATCAATTGTATTTCTCAGTGCAGTAATAAGGAGAGCATGAAATTTCAAAAATGCATCACTTACAATAGTATGAAAATCAAATACCTAGAAATAGATACATTGAAATATGTGCAAGACCTTTACGCGAAAGCTACAAAGCATCCTTGGGAGAAAGAAGTGCTCCGGGCGTGGAGGGCGCATCATCTCCACGGACTGCAAAGCCAGCATTGTAAGGGTACCAGTTTTCTCAGATTGATCTGTGGGTTGAACCCAATCCTAAGCAAAATTCCAGCATCGTGAAGCTTGGATTCCAAAAATGGAAATGCACAATGCTAAAATAGCCAAGAGGATCTTGAATTAGAACAAAGTTGGCTTCCTTCAACTTGTAACCGAAGCACATCAGCTTTTTTGTAGGCACGACTTATAAAGAGTACATGCTTGTGCTTTGTTTTAAGGAACTTTCTGAAAGTTTTCTTTCTTACTCTGGGGTATTTATATTTTTTATTCTGGTTGCTATACTTTTCCTTACTCCTCTTATCTTGTTCTTTGTTCCACTTCTTTGTTGTTTCTTCATTTTCATTTTTTAAATTAAATTTAAATTCATTTTTTCGCTGGAGGGGGAGAGGTGCTTCATGATATTTTCTCATCTTTGAACGTTACATATCCTGGTTTTCAATTCTAACAATGAGTATATTGATTATCCTTAACGCAGGCTCGCAAGCTTTTCTGATTCTCAGGGTAAAGGTTTGCATGTCACCTTTTTTTTTAAGATTTTATTTATTTGAGAAAGAGAGAGCACAAGCAGGGGAGGGGCCGAGGGAGGGGGAGGAATAGACCCCCCCGCCCCCCCGCTCCTGAGCGTGGAGCCCCAACAGCTCGGCTCTGTCCCAGGACCCTGAGACCATGACCTAAGCCAAGTCGGAAGCTTAACCCGCCGAACCACGCAGGTGTCCCTACGGGTCACGTGCCGCATCTGCCCGAGCGTCCGAGCACGCGCGCGCGTGCACACCCCCGTGTTTGCCGCACTCTCTTCACCGCTTTTCCACCTTTTCAGTAGATCCGGCATCTCGTACCCACTCATTTGATTGCACGGGGCTTTACACCCCAACGCCTCCCTTTCACGACTCACCGCGTTCTGTGCGTCCCGGAGCCTGCACGCCCGCCGGCCTCGCCGCGTCCTTCCTCTTCCCGCGCCCGCGGTCGCCTCCCCTCGGGCCGGAAGGGACTCACCTGCCCGTCGCGCCCCGGTGGGCGTCGGTCTTCGGGGCACCTGGGCAAGGCGTAGTGGGGGCTGTCCGGCCACTTCCCTTGGCTAAAAGTTCAAGTGGGACAAAGTAAGAATGACATGGGATAATGGGAAGCAAACGTCTGGAAGCTTCACGTGTTTCAAGAGAGAAGCACTCTGAAAGGAAAACACCTCAGAAGACCGGTGCTTGCCGAGCCCGCACCACGGTGGGGCAGTAGAGGTCGCAGTGGAGTGTCCCGCGGGTCCGCGGCGCGAGGTAGTGAAGGGCACAGGGGACCAGGCAGATGTCCGGGCTAGTGAGTGACCCGAGCGGCCCTGCGAGCGCCTGAGGGAGGGACGAAGTGCCGGCTTTCCCTAGGCGGGAAGGGATCCCGCGGCCTTGCAGCAGAGCACAGACTTGCGCTTCGCGCACTTGCACCAAGACTTGGCAGCCGAGCGTTCGCAGACTCGCTCCACGTCCGTGCGCGCGGCTCCGCCTTTGGCCCCCGGGAGCTGCGTGCGCTGCGCTCGCAGCTGACGCGGATCTGAGCCTGCTGAGGTGTAGGCGCGCGCCACACTGCGCTGTGTCTGTGCTGGTGGGAATGTGTGTGCGAGGGAACGGATGGCGCGTGTGTGGAACGAATGGGTACGAGGGAATGCGTGTGAGTGTGTGGTGTGTGAGTGAACGTATGTGAGAGGGAATGTGGTGTGCCCGTGTGACTGCGTGTGAGCGAGTATGTGTAGTGTTAGTGTGTGTGAGTGAATGTGAGTGATTATGTGTAGTGTGAGGGTGAACTTGTGTGAGTGAATGTGGTACGTGTGTGTCAGTGAGTGTGAGGGAATGTGTGGGAGTAAATGTGTGTGAGTGTGACTGAATGTGTGTGAGTGAATGGGTTGTGTGTGTGTGGTGTGAGTGTAAGCGAATGCGTCAGTGAACGTGTAGTGTGAGGGTGAATCCGTGTGAGAATGTGGTGTGTGTCGGTGAGTGTGAGTGAATGAGAGTAAATGTGGTGTGTGTGTAAGTGAATGTGTGTGAGTGTGACTGAATGTGAGTGAATGGGTTGTGTGTGTGTGGTGTGAGTGTAAGCGAATGCGTCAGTGAATGTGTAGTGTGAGGGTGAATTTGTGTGAGAATGTGTGTGTGAGTGAATGAGAGTAAATGTGTGTGTGTGAGTGAATGTGTGTGAGTGTGACTGTGAGTGAATGGGTTGTGTGTGTGTGGTGTGAGTGTAAGTGAATGCGTCAGCGAATGTGTAGTGTGAGGGTGAATTCGTGTGAGAATGTGGTGTGTGTCAGTGAGTGTGAGTGAATGAGTAAATGTGGTGTGTGTGTGAGTGAATGTGTGTGAGTGTGACTGTGAGTGAATGGGTTGTGTGTGTGTGGTGTGAGTGTAAGTGAATGCGTCAGCGAATGTGTAGTGTGAGGGTGAATTCGTGTGAGAATGTGGTGTGTGTCAGTGAGTGTGTGAATGTGTGTGGCAGTGAGTGTGAGTGAATGTGTGAGTGTGACTGTGAGTGAATGGGTTGTGTGTGTGTGGTGTGAGTGTAAGTGCATGCGTCAGCGAATGTGTAGTGTGAGGGGGAGTTTGTGTGAGTGAATGTGTGTGTCAGTGAGCGTGAGTGAATGTGTGAGCGTGTGGTGTGTGTGTGAATGGCTGCTCGTGAGGAGTGTGAGCGAGCGTGTGGTGTGTGTGCCCGTGTTGGGCATGCGGGTGTCTGTAGGGGAGGACACAGTGCCATCTGAGGCGGTGGCGTGTTAGAAAGCGGGGACAGAGGCGGCGACGGGACAACCAGATGCTGCGGGGGCGCAGGCCCGGCGCGTGGTGGTCCGCCAAGGCCTACGCCTGCAGCTTCCTTGGTCACCTCCAGCCCCACGACGGACGTCCCCATTTCACTGGTACGAAAGTGAGGTTCAGGGCTGAAGTTCTCTTCCCGAGATCGCAGTCTGGGGCAGTCTGAGCCCAGGGCCCGCTCCTTGCCCCCTGCGGTGTGGCCCGGCGCGGGTTGTGTGCGTCCCTGCACGCGCGAGCCCGCCGGCCACCCTGCCCCAGGCGCGGCCCTTGCTCGCCACGTGCGGCTCAGCTGTGCTGCGGGTGGGGACGAACGCCCCAGGGGATGCCACTTAAAAGCGAACGTCACACTTTCACGCCTCACCTGCCCTTCGGTCGTTAGCCCGTGGGGTCCGTTCTCAAGGGCAGTCACCGCCACAGCGATTCTCTTGAACTGGGCTGTTCTGAGCCCGTCGGGCTGAATGCCTTGTGGGGTCTGTCGTGCAGTTTTCTCGGGTGGCCCCTCCCGGTCACAGACCCAGCCTCCACGCCCATGTGTCAGAGCACCTCGCTGGACACTGGGGACAGTTCTGCTTTCCAGACGGGCTGTATGCGAACAGCACGGAGTGACTTCCAGCTTATGATCTGAGACACTGTCACACCCCTGAGGAAAAGAACCGTATCTGGGCAGGGGCTGCCGAGTTTGCCGACCATCTGGCCACGAGAGATGGAGAATGTTATGTGATAGGGGGCACTGTGGTCCCAGTGACTGAGCCACACTGGAAATGTCAGGAAAATGGAGGAAGACAGAGATGGGATCCTATGATCACTTCCCTGATAGAAGGAATGAAAAAAGGATTCTCCAAACCTGTACAAATTTGAACAAATTTGAACAAAATCCAGAAGGTCCCCCAAATTGCTGGTGACAATCCGGCTGTTTCAGGCTTCATAGAAGCTCTCTGTAAATATACAAACCTGGACCCGAAGACAGCGGCGGGAATAGCTACTTTAAACACGGACTATGTGAGTTCGTCGGCCCCTGACATCTGCTGAGATGTAGTTTTTCTGGCCTTGCATCCTGTTCCACTCCACTTTGGGCGAGACTTCATATATAAGCCAGGGAGCTGTTCTGCTCCTACTAAAGAAGAGTATGGCTTGTCCTCTTTAACACCTGGAGAACCAGACCCTTACCCTGACGTCCCTTCTAATAACCGGAAGGTAGTAAACCCACAGGTCTGGGATTGCCAGGTCTCAGCGTGGACTCTTAAAGCCCAACCCGTTAGAGTGACCTTAAAAGACCCAACCACTATGCCTCAGTTTCCCTTAAAGCCAGAGGCAAAATGAAAGCTGGGTTACACCACTTCTTGACAAGTTTCTCAAACATGGTATTTCAAGGCCTTGTCGATCTCCTTGCAACGCTTCAGTTTTACCAATAAAGAAGCCAAGTGGGGACTCTCGAAGGGCCTAAGATTGAAGAGCTCTACAGGGGACAGGGGCCTCTTTTCATCCCACGGCGCCCAGTCCGTATACTCTTCTCTCCCAGGTCCCTGGGGATCCCAACTGGTTTACAGTACTAGATTTATTTGTTTAATTTGAATTCAATTAGCCAACATATAGTCATCTTGGTTTTTGATGGAGCGTTCAGTGATTCATTGATTCATTCGTTGCATGCAAGGAACAGTGCTTGATTTAAAAGATGCCTTCCTTCGCATCCCGCTAAGTGAGGAGACACAGCCACTATTTGCTTTTGAGTGGGCCTCACCTTCAAGCCCACGGGCTGCTCCATTAACCTGAATGGTCTTGCCACAGGGATTTAGAGACTGTCCTTACTTACATGGGGCTGCCCTCAGTAAAGACTTCGGAGAGGGATCCTTGCCTCAAGGGACTATAATTCAATATGTGGATGATATTTTATTTTATTTTATATTTTATTTAGTTTTTAAGATTTATTTTATTTATTTGACAGGGAGAGAGGGAACACAAGCACAGGGAGTGGGAGAGGAAGAAGCAGGCTTCCCTCTGAGCAGGGAGCCTGATACAGGGCTGCATCCCAGGACCCTGGGACCATGACCCAAGCTGAAGGCAGACGCTTAAGGACTAAGCCCCCCAGGTGTCCCATGTGGTTGATATTTTAATCCATGGTCCCACAAAGGAAATGTTGGATAGCAATTCCATAACCTCACTTAATTTCTTGGCAGACAGAGGGTATCACGCCTCCCCTAAAAAGGCACAAATATCTACACAGAAAGTACAATATTTGGGATGTGAACTAGGGCCAGGTCATAGACCTCTATCTACTGCTAGAAAAAAGGTTGTATTAGATCTTGGGCCCCCAACTACAAAGAACTCTACACTTTCCTAAGCATGGCAGGCTTTTGCTCCCTGTGGATTCCCGGCTTTGGGCTCTTAGCCAAGCGATTATCTGATTCAGTTAAAGGTCCCAATGAAGGGACTTTGCTCTGGACTAAAGTCCAGCAGACAGCCTTCAAAGCTTCCCATCAAAGCTTTCATCAGCCCCAGCTTTGGCTCTACTGAACTTAGGAAAAACCTTTTGCTTTACGTGTAGCAGGAAAAAAGGGTCAAGTTGTGGGAGTTCAGACCCAAAAAATGAGGACATGAAATGGGACTGGTAGGCTATTTTTCACTTGACAATGTAGCTCAAGTGTGGGGGGCTTGTCTTCGAGAGGTGGCTGGCACTGCCCACCCGGGAGAGGACGCCCCAGGACTTCTATGGGACAGTACCAGCCTATGATGACTACACATCAGGTCCAAAGTGTTTTAGAAACTAAAGGCCATAGACGGATGATGAGGGGAAACTTACTAAATACCAGGCCTGGGTTTTAGACACACCTGAAGACTTCCTCGAGACCTGTCAGACTTCAAACCCAGCTGCCCTAGGCCCAGCCCTGACTATTATTCTATTGTAGAACAAAATTGCTCAGACGTTGTTGACCTCATGTATTCCAGCAGATCAGACTTGGAAGATTCTCCTACGGGTGACCCACACGACGATGGGCTTATGGAGGGCAGCAATTTCATGGTGAAGGGTGTGCTACGGTCTGTCTAACCCAGACTATTGAGTCACAGCCCTCCCAGCACATATGTCCCCCCAGAAAGTGGAGCTAATCGCACTCTTTTGTGCTTTACGATTGGCAAAAGGCCTCAGGGTTACTATCTATACTGACTCTAAATATGCTTTCCTAGTCCTACACGCACAGGGCAATTTGAAAGAGAGAGGCTTATTAACAAGCCACAACTTTCCCATTAAATATGGGCCTGAACTAACAGCCCTTTTACAGACTGTACCCAAACCTAAGGCAGAGGCTGTAATCCACCCCAGGGGACGTCAGAAGGACCTGTCTAGGGACTCTAAAGGCAATCACCTGGCAGAGGGTGCGAGTCCCGAGTCGCACACCAGCGCAGACACCAGGAACAAATATAGCCCCAGTCTACTTGGACCAAGAAATCTGGGTGGCCCCAGAACGGGGATTTTCAAAAAGTGCACAAGACTGGTTTAAAAACGATAGAGGAAAGTCTTTATACCCAAAGGCAACCAATGGAAACTCCCGCAGGGTATACATCGGGCTACTCGTTTGGGTGAAAAGGCAGAGCAGCAGAAGACTAAGAACACCTCTGCTGGGGTTCACGTAACCACTAGGAACCCTGTGTGGTTCGCACACAAGAAAATCCCAGAGGGCTCAACCCCGCCCCTTAAAACCAGTCCAAAGTTGGGGGACATATCTTGGGGAGGCCTGGCAACCAGATTTTACAAGCGCCTTCTTGTAAAGGATATAAATACTTACTGGTCTATGCAGACACCCTTTCTGGATGGATAGAAGCGATCCCTTGTGAAACAGAAAAGGCCACTGAGGTGACAAAAAGTTTATTAAGGGAAAGCACCTCTAGATCTGAACTCCCTTGGCCTGTACAAAGGGATAATGGACCATCTCTTATTGTGCAAATAACTGAGCAAATTAGCCCAGGACTTAAAATTTAACTGCTGTTTGCATTCGTCCTGGCATCCCACATGTTCTGGAAGGGTGAAAAAGCCCCCCACGCCTGAAAACGACATCTTGCCAAAGTAAACATTTCCACTCAAGAAAATTGGGTCACTCATTTACTGGTAGGACTTCCCAGAACGAGAATTGCCCCAGAGCAGCCAGTAGGGGGGAGCCCCTCTCAGTTATTGCCTGGACGCCTGTTCTCACCGTGGATCTGCCAAGGGATGGGGCCTACGGCCTCTGTTGAAGTACTCACTCGAGGCTGGGTTAATCCATGAATCTCGACACCAATGCTCAGACCATATCCTCCCTAAACCTGATCTGACCTTAACTAACACGCACCTCAGACAGACCCAGGAGATGGGATTTACTTCAAGAATAGGAAGTCTAGTAGCTCGGGAGACTTGACTCAAAGCGGAAGGGCCCCTGCTGGCCGTTTCATGTATCATCGCCCTGCAACAAGAAGGCCATTCCTCGTGGATTTTTACACCAAGAATTCAACCTATATCTTCCTCACGGGACCCCAGGGTGCCAACTTACATGCTTTCTTACCCCCGTGAACCTGTGGAAGACCTCAGACTTCTCTTCAAATGACAACGAACATGGTTCCTCTTTCTCATTCTCTTTTCCCCAATTTATACTGATAATTCCTTCTTAACATGGGCATAGCGTTTTGCTGAACTTAGAATCAAACAGCTTGGAACTTTCCAGAACACTCGGTGAGACGCGGAGGAGTGGCGGGGCGGCTACCAGAGCTGCGCCCAGCAATGCGCTCCTTCCTGCTCCCCCACGTCGGCCTCGACCCTCTCACCGGCTGTAGAAAATGGTGAAAGAAACCACTTACTATGATGTTTTGGGGGTCAAACCCAATGCCACCCAAGAAGAACTGAAAAAGGCCTACAGGAAACTGGCTTTGAAGTACCACCCTGATAAGAATCCAAATGAAGGAGAGAAGTTTAAACAGATTTCTCAAGCCTATGAAGTACTCTCTGATGCAAAGAAAAGGGAATTATATGACAAAGGAGGTGAACAGGCAATTAAAGAAGGTGGAGCTGGTGGTGGTTTTGGCTTCCCCATGGACATCTTTGATATGTTTTTTGGAGGAGGAGGAAGAATGCAGAGAGAAAGGAGAGGTAAAAGTGTTGTGCATCAGCTCTCAGTAACCTTAGAAGATTTATATAATGGTGCAACAAGGAAATTGGCTCTGCAAAAGAATGTGATTTGCGATAAATGTGAAGGCCAAGGTGGTAAGAAAGGAGCAGTTGAGTGTTGTCCCAATTGCCGAGGTACTGGAATGCAAATAAGAATTCATCAGATAGGACCTGGAATGGTTCAGCAAATTCAGTCTGTGTGCATGGAGTGCCAGGGCCATGGGGAATGGATCAGTCCTAAAGATAGATGTAAAAGCTGCAATGGAAGGAAGATAGTTCGAGAAAAGAAGATTCTAGAAGTTCATATTGACAAAGGCATGAAAGATGGCCAGAAGATAACATTCCATGGTGAAGGAGACCAAGAACCAGGCCTGGAACCAGGAGCTATTATCCTTGTTTTAGATCAGAAGGACCATGCTGTTTTTACTCGACGAGGAGAAGACCTTTTCATGTGTATGGACATACAGCTGGCTGAAGCACTGTGCGGTTTTCAAAAGCCAATATCTACTCTTGACAACCGAACCACTGTCATCACCTCTCATCCAGGTCAAATTGTCAAGCATGGAGATATCAAGGGTGTGCTAAATGAAGGCATGCCAATTTATCATAGACCATATGAGAAGGGTCGCCTCATCATCGAATTTAAGGTAAACTTTCCTGAGAATGGCTTTCTCTCTCCTGATAAACTCTCTTTGCTGGAAAAACTCCTACCTGAGAGGAGGGAAGTAGAAGAGACTGATGAAATGGACCAGGTAGAACTGGTGGACTTTGATCCAAATCAGGAAAGATGGCGCCATTACAATGGGGAAGCATATGAGGATGATGAACATCATCCCAGGGGTGGTGTTCAGTGTCAGACCTCTTAATGGGGCCAGTGGATAACACGGCTGGCATTTTATGTGCAGTAGTGAATGAGTGAAGGACTATAATCATAGCTCACTACTTGCTATTGTTTTGTTTTAATATTCAACATATAGTAGTGTTTTAAAAGTTAAATGAAGAATAAACTCAAATATAAAAGCTCAAAAAAAAAAAAAAAAGAATCAAACAGCTTGCCGGATACATGGGATTCTGCCTGTTTTGAGCACATCTGCTCTGCCTTGGTGAGTCTCCCCATCACGGGCTTTCCTTGCATACCCGTGTCTCAGTTAAGACCTGTGACCCAAGTATGACTATATTTCCTGATAGATCTATCACAAAACAAAATGTTACCCTCTGGCCTGTGATCAGTACCACCTGGAACCTCCTCAGTACATAGTCACATCCCAAACCAGTAAGTTTCTGACTGAATTCACTCGTCCACAAATAAATACATACCAGAGAATGTCTAAACAACAAAACCCAACTTATCGGTATATGCAGAATGGAATATATCAGATTTGGGACAGATATGTATGGCTCACCCCCACAGCTGGATGGCTGAGTCTGAAAACGATTCTCTGCTGGGAACAGAGAAACCATAATGATGATACCTGGGCGAACAGCACAGGGCAGTTAAGACGGCTGCCCTCCGAAATACGTTCACCAATCATGGTTCTTCAGGCCACTTACTGGTTTGCTACTGATTAGACAAGGAGGCCCAGAATTAGGCAGCAGGCTCGTAATGGGACCCAGTGGGTACATGGCTGTAACCTAAGGCCATGGCTTCCCGTAGGCTGGCTAGGTCACTGCACTCTGGGTTTTGTTTGGGTGAACCAATGCACTTTGAAAACCTTACTAACCCAGCCAACCTTCCGAATTCAAAACAACCATGGCCATGCTGCATGTTTCACTGGAATAATCACCTACCTTTGTTCCCTCTTTACGACCAGGGGATGCCACTTGGTACATGGAAGCCCTTGATAAGTACACGGTCAAAGTCCTAAATGACTCCCAAGCAGCACTGCGGGTTAGATACTGAAGTAACACAGCTGCGTGAAGCAGTCCTACAAAATAGAATGGCATTCAGTGTCCTGAGAGCAGCCCGAGGAGGTGGGTGCCTCCTGGGATGTTGTGAATATACCCCAGATTATCACGAAAATGTAACGGGATTGCTAGAAGATATGAATACTCAAATCAGCACTTCAAATAATCCCTCCCGCTGCTTTAATAATTAAACTCCTGGACTGGAGGGAGATTTTGGTCATCAAAGGATCTTATTTGAGCTTCTTTTTCATTCATTTTAATCATGTTTTGCTGTTTTTTTTTTTTTTAAGATTTTGTTTATTTATTTGACAGACAGAGATCACAGGTAGGCAGACAACCAGGCAGTGAGAGGAGGAAGGGAAGCAGGCTCCCTGCTGAGCAGAGAGCCCGATGAGGGGCTCCATCCCGGGGCTCGATCCCAGGACCCTGGGATCATGACCTGAGCCAAAGGCAGAAGCTTTAACCCACTGAGCCACCCAGGTGCCCCTATGTGTTGCTGTTTTTTCTGAAGTCTCTCTACCTGGTGGAGACTCCTTCACTGCCATACCTTCACGCAGATGGATGATCCTTTCCATTCAAGGAGATTCGTGCATGTTCTATACCTTGGATTCAGCTGCCTCTGCCTTTCAAAGTTTCCAACATACACATTCCCAACTGACCAGTGCTGACCCATAGAAGAGATGCCTCTACCCTCCTTATTCAGCAAGATGAAGTGGCAGAAGATGAGACCTTTCACCCTAAGCAACTTTAAGGGTTTAAGGGTCAAAAATGTTCAGGGATTGGGGGGGCGGGGCACCTGGGTGGCTCAGTTGTTAAGCATCTGCCTTTGGCTCAGGTCATGATCCCAAAGTCCTGTGTTCAAGCCCTGTATCGGGCTCCCTGCTCATTGGGAGGCCTGCTTCTCCCTCTCCCACTCTCCTGACTTGTACCTCTCTTGCTGTCTCTCTCTCTCTCTCTCTCTCTGTTAAATAAATAAATAAACAAATAAATAAATAAATAAAATCTTTAAAAAATGTTCAAGGGGGAAATGAGGAGAAGAACAAAGGGGCAAGAGAAATATAACAACAACAAAAAGATCATCTTAACATGTGGCCCACTGATACACATTTGAGACATACAGAATGTGGCATTGCTAAAGGGCCTCATGACCAGAGTTTGAGTGGATAATGAAGGGTAAACTATTTTTTTAAAAAATGTTTTTAAAGATTTTATTTATTTATTTGACACAGAGAGAGAGAGATCACAAGCAGGCAGAGAGAGAGGGGGTAGCAAGCTCCCTGCCGAGCAGAGAGCCCGATGCGGGGCTTGAACCCAGGAGCCCAGGACCCTGAGCTCATGACCTGAGCTGAAGGCAGAGGCTTAACCCACTGAGCCACACAGGCGCCCCTCCTTTTACTGTTTTAAAACAAATGAGCTATGATATCTCATCAGGTTAAAAATGTTCCCCCACCACTTATCACCTTTATTGGAAATTCCCGTTTCTAAGACCAACACAGTAAATTTAACAAGGGATATAAATATTTAAAAGAAATTCAAAAGCAATTTCCTTGGGAAAGCACAGAATTACTTATTCCCTGAGAGCAATCGCTGTTTAATTTACTGTGAGTGTCCTGCATTCTAATTCACCTTATAATAAAATATGTCTTCCATGTCTTTTAAAATCCTTTTAGAAATGAAAAGTAAATTGAAGTTTTCCATTTAAGTGCAGGTATGAAATAATTCATAGCGAATAGATGCTGCAGACATATTATTAAATCCCAAAGTGGTTTTTAATTTTCTCTGAGTGGTTATGGAGGGTCTGTGGTGAGTCATCTCATTCGTCGTTAATCTCATAGTCCGTCTCATAGACCAGGGGTCAAAAGCTTTGGCCCTTGCCAGTTCCAGCCCTCTCTCTTCATAAATAAAGTTTTACTGGGATACGTCCATGTCTATTTGGTCTGTACTGTTTCTGGCTGCTTTTGAGTCATCACATCAGAGTTGAGTCATCGTCACTGAGACCCTAGGGCCCACAAAACCAAAAATATTTACTATCTTGCTAGAAAAATCTTGCCAAACCCTGCTGTTGGTGGTCAGACAGAGTGCTCCCCTTTCCCCTCCATTTCATCTTCCTGTTTCATAATTATGCCAAACATCTCTTTATATTTAATTTTCAGGGAATGCTCTCACTATTATCATGCATTACTCATCCTAAGATCGTCTTAGTATTATGCATAATATTTTAATATTTAATTATCACTTCTAACCGCAGTGTTCTTAGCTCTATAAATATTGCCGGGGTTTGACTAGAGAAGAGAGTTTACTTCAGGCTTCAGTTCTGGTGGGTTTCTAGGTTTGGAATATACAGGCAGGCACACTGTTCAAGAATGAGCTGCATCCAAGGCATCCAGGGCCTCGTGCGCACAGCAGATAGTGTATAAAACACCAGGCAAAGAGGAGGGTAAGAACCTGGAACCCTGCTTCTTCCTGGTGACTTCTCGGTTGTGCTTAAAGAAGAAACATTGCAGTTCAAATGCAGGGGCTGCTTGGTCAGTGATATTCTTACACTCACTGACCAGGCAACGTATTTGCAGGAATCTGCATTTTACTCCTGGGGGACCTAAACTACTTTTCACTATGAATAGAAACATGGATTGCATGAACCTTTGTACTTTTTCTGAACTGCTCTTCCTAAGATGGCGGGAGGGGGGTTGCTTTTCACTGCTTTCTATCTTTTGAAGACATTGATTTGTTCTTTTCAAAAAGTGGAAACAAAATAACAAAAAACTTCATTATTTAATTTTATGCTTAGAAGTGTTTGTCTTTAGTGACAGTTGACAAACAAAACACCATCTGACCTTCAAAACAAAATCCTTAAGCAGAATAGCGCAGCAGAAGCGTGCTGGGCCCATAAAATCCTTACTTTCACAGATCCTGAGCTTTAGTGTTTGCTCTTAGGGCCTTCATCTGATTAGATGAGGCCCACCCACATTATCAAGGGTTCTCTCTTTGGCTTAGAGTCAATTGACGATAAACATTCATGATATGTACCAAATATCTTCCTGTGAAGATATCTGGGGTGGGTAGGAACCCCCCCGGAGGGTTGGTGAAGGTAGCTGCAGAGCTGAGCTGAGGCAGGCAGCGCCGTGCACCAGCTTCCCTGGCTCTCCAGTGCCTGTCACCTGTCTCCAGTCAGCCAGCATGGTTCCCGTGGGTCCTGGGGGTGCTGGGTGGGTTCTACACAGCACATGATGCCCCTGGGATTGACACAAGATGGAAGCTTCATTTCTGCCCATATTACACTGGTTGGAGCAAATCTGGTTGTCCCCAGATGCAGGAGAAAAGGAAATGTCATTTACTGTATCCCAGGAGGGAAATGAAGCAGGGAAATCAAGTTAGAACATCATCTCTGCTTCTGGCCATCCTTCTAGTCACCAAACTGCTTTCTTTCTCTCTCCACAGGATAGAGCTTGCACACACTCTCCCCAAGAGAGAATGCAGACAGCTGTTCGGTTACAGTAGCCAACTCAGGGCCCAGGATCTCTGAGTGGATCTGGCCTCTCCGTGGAGAGCAGGAACAGGAACAGCCCTTTTGGTTTGGTCTCCTATGACCTGAGAAATCCTTGACTTCTCACTGGTTTCCCTGATTTCTAATCCATAGTGGTGGATTGGGGTCTGGGAACGCATGGAACCCTCCCTCTTGGAGAAAGGGAGTAGGGAAGTCTCACACCCATCACAGATGTACTTGAGTCCTGGACGACGGGTGTGGTGATCTTCTCTGCTCTGGAGGCTGACACCCCATGGAGACAGCCCAGACCTCACCTTCTGGGGGCTCCTCCTTGCTCCTTATTATGCATGGCCACAGGAGAATGGGCTTTGGGGAGTGTGTTCTCCTGGTGGCAATACAGCTTTGGGAGCTCACTTCCTGTTTAGCAAAGACTGGAGACTCAAAGTTTGTTTTTAGGTCCCAAACAACTGAAGGATTTTTGGGGTCCAGACTCATGGTACTCTTGGCAGTACAGTGGTCTCAAAAACTTAGTGACTTCTGATCTATTTGTACCAGTAACCATACCCCTTTCTCGGATGTCATTCTGGAACCTACTTCGTTTCCCTGCTTCCTCACTGCTGTGAATCTGTCTCAGCTCTCTGAGGCCACTGGGGTGAGTGGGAAGTCTGTGCACTTATTCATACCTTGGCCCTCAGTCACTTTAGGAACCTTAGAAGATTCACCAGTACTTAACCAGTTCAAAATATTTTTTATTTCATTACTTACTGGTTGGGGACTAGACGTAAGTTACCTTTTGCAACCCTAAAGGCCCTGAATTTCTGGATCCTATTACCTTTCATTTTCTGCTTGCAAAATAGCCAATTAGTTCCTGAGCTCATCTCTTTCTTGCATTGCCCTTCCAAACAGATCCACTTCCAATTAAAACACATTTCTAATACTCCATTTCCAGCAACTCCTCCTATGATCCTACAGTGATGAGGTCTGCCTTCCAAGTCTCTGCAGACAGCCATCTTGCCATGCTTTGTCAGTACCTAAGTAGATGTTCAGCCATCCAATAAGCCATGTCTTCTTTGCCTCCTGCCCAACTGCTAAGAAAATGGCTACAGAGTTTTGTTACAGTAGCAACCTCCTCAAGATACCACTTTCCACACTACTCAATAAATCATGCTATCATGTTGCAATCATGTTGTAAATAACCCACAATTCCAGTGGCTCCACAAAATAAATTCATTTGCCACCTTCCCCATATCCACTGGGGATTTTCCAGGTAGGGCACCCTCCTTCAGACAATGACTTAGTGATCCAGTGCCTTCCATCTTGGGATGCTGCTGTTTCCAACATGGGGCTCCAACTTGCCATAGGAGAAGAGAGGAAAGATCAGGTGTCCAAGACTTTATGAGCCAACCTGGATGTTTTGTACATCGCATCTGCCCACATTCTGTCAGTCAGAATTAGTTTTATGGCCCCACTCAGGTACAAAGGGATGGCTAACGTCATCACCCTGGGCGTCCAGGAAGATAATTAAATGGTTGACAATAATTAGATTTCTGGCACAAAGACCGGTCTGAAATGTTACCTGGTATCTCTGCAGAATCAGGCATTTCCCCTCCAGTGACACTGTGTCTTGTACATAATGTGCACTTGCCACTTCGACTAAAAATTATTTTATTGTCTGTAGAACCGCAGGTAAGGAGTGCCTTGAGGCGAAGAACTATCCCATAGTGCTCACTTTGGCAACACACGTACTAAAACAGGAATGACACAGAGAAGATGAGCAAGGATGACATAGAAATTCATGAAGTGTTCCACGTTAAAAAAGAAAAAGAAGAAAGAACGGTCCTGTATGCATCTCCGTAGCACCCGAGCCTGGCACACGCAGGGGCTGAGTGTTTGTCAAGAAAACAAGGAGCCCAGAGGGAGGCCAGCCTAGGAGGAAATGTTGAGAGACTCTTCCCCCTTGCAGAGCACAATGGGGTTTTTCTAGTAGAAAGGAAATAGCTGGAGGCTATCATAAGACATGTTTTCTAATAAAAGTGAAAGTAACATCATGCTCCTTTTTATTTATTCAAGTGGGCAACCTGTACCCCTTCTCTTTCTTGGTGTTCACTTGGTCATCTTGCATTTTCCAATGGACTCGTCTCAACACAGTGAAGCTCCCAGCAGCGGCTGTTATTCATATTTCTTTGAATAGTATCTCTTGTCCTGAACTAAATTGTTACTTATACTAGGAAAAAAAAAGTCCGTAAGATACAGGCATTGGATGTTCTTAGGGTTTACGTTGCCACTCAGTACTAGAGGGAGATGTGTGGGGTCTGCCCCGGAGATTGAGGGCTGTGACCCAAGACTTCACTATTCAAGGAGCTCAAGATGGAAAACCTTCCCACTCAGGCAGAACTGAGTCCAATTAATGACTGAAATACACACAAATGCAGAACAACAGCTCATTTGTTTGGTATTAATCTGAGAAACCCAGGGCGTCTGACGAGGCTGCACGGAGGAATCCTGACCATTATCTGAAAAGTCTCTGGCTCCTAAGCTGGGGTGTGTGAGTGTGAGCGTGGAGAGGGAGCTCCTCGGGGGACTGGTCTGTCGTCCAGGGAGCCCATCACCAGGAGGGATGGGCCAGGAGCTGACGGGTGGTGGCTGTGTCGGGGTGCCACATTTAGGGGACGCCTTCAGGGGTGTGAACAGTACAGGTTTGTATTTCTCTAAACGGTTTTCTAGCAGATGGATGTGTCTTGTTCTGAAACAGCACGTTGTGACAATTTTCTGACAGGTAGATGAGAAGTGTCTTGAAGAAGGGCATCTTTTTATAACTTGCCCCAAAGTGCCACCTGAGCTAGCTGCAGCCACATGGGGCAGGCTCGTCCCACCTGTCCTTAACTCTCCCTCCTTCTGGTTTGCAGAAGGGACTAGCTGTGCAAAGGGGTGGCACGCTTGTCCTGAAATCGACTGCTGGGAAGTTGGCCCCTGGGTGGGGTTTGCACACCTGCCTTTGAGAAGTCCAGCTAGCACGAGGGCTCTCTGAAGAGCTCACAGAGTCACCCGTCCACTTTCCTGGGTGCCTTTTAACGGGGAGGGGGGGCACTGGAGCGCAGCCCCGTGAAAACCAGAGCATCAGAAATTGAGTGGACAGTACGCTCCCATCTACCTTTCTGTCCCCGGACATGGTTTCCCTATTATTAACGTCTTCCGTTAGCATGGCGCATTTGTGATAACTGGGGATATTAATGACACAGTAAGAATTCAAGTAGAGTAAAATGTAAATAGCATTTAAGTTGAATAACTAGAATAGATGAACATTTGAATGACAAATACAAATGATTATAATGAAATAATATTATAATAAGACATCATGATTAATTGAAGTCCACGGTTGACGTTAGTGGTCACTCTTGGCGCTGTACCCTGTATGGGTTTTGACAAGTGTGTAATGCCGCGTTCCCACCGTTACAGCGCCACACGGAGTAGCTTCGCTGTCCTAGAAATCCTCTGTGCTCCACCTGTTCATCCCTCCCCCCGCCCTGACCACCTCTGACCTTTTCACTGCCTTCAAAGTTCGGCCTCTTCCAGAATGTCACGTAGCTGGAATCATACAGCATGTTGCCTTTTTGAATTGGCTCCTTCCACTGAGTGCTCTGCCTTCCAGTTTCTTCCCGGTCTGTGTGTGACTCCGTAGCTCATTTCTTTTTAGCTCAGAGTAATACCACACTGTCGGGGTGGGCCACCGTTTCTTTGCCCACTTGCCTGATGAAGACATCTGGGTTGTGTCTAAGTCTCGGCGACTGTAAGTAAAGCTGCTCCAGATATTCGTGTGCAGGTTTTTGTGTGGAGATGAATACGTGTCCAACTCGTTTCAACCAGGTGAGCACACGTGTTGGATCATTTGGTTAAAAATGCGTTTGATCTGTAAGAAACTGTCATGCTGCCTCCCAAAGTGACCACAGTGCCCTCCACCCAGCGATGTACGAGAGTCCCTTCCGCACCAGTGTCTGGAGTCCTCAGTGTTCTGGAATTGACTACTCTGATAGGGGTGTGGCGGCGTCGCACGTGGTTTTAACCGGCAACTCCCTGGTGACGTACGATACTGAGCATTTTCTCATATGCCTGTCGCACGGGTGTTTG
The DNA here is from genome assembly GCA_003697995.1 of Taxidea taxus jeffersonii. Lineage (NCBI taxonomy): Eukaryota > Metazoa > Chordata > Mammalia > Carnivora > Mustelidae > Taxidea > Taxidea taxus. The sequence continues at coordinate 24,970 of RCUC01160492.1, read as the reverse complement.
TCCCTTCATGGGCCTAATGCTGACATTTCTTCCTCCAAGCAAAAAGAACTGGCTTACCATGACAAGGGAGACACATTTCTAGACTGGTTGGGCTGAACATTCCTTCACCACATCTTTCAAAAGTGATGGAGAAGGACACTCATGCCAAGTAACATTCCTTTGTTGAGGTGCTTTCAAATTTGGCCGCCAGCGCGACAATAGGGAACAAGTGGAGCGCTCCTTAGGGAATCCTGGTTGGGGACGGAGATTTCTCAGCCCCAGAGATCCTTGGAGAATAGATTTTGCTGCTTTGCAATGGAGGAAAAGTAACCAATCCAGACTGTTGAATACTTGGCAGAGAGTAAGATACCAATAGATTTGAGATGTTTCTACATTCCTGCCTCCCACGTAGGTATTTTAGGCCAGGCCAGCTGGATTTTAAGAGAGAAAGAAAAGCATTATCTCTTTGACTCTTGCTTTTAATTCTATCAAACCAAAGAAGTTGAGTGTCTGAGCTTGCCCTTGCATATTCTCCCTAGGCCGCCATTTCCTAGGACAGCCACACTGAAGACCACCCCATCAGCTACGGTGAGGGACGCACAGGGGGGTGGTCCTGTCCTCACCATCATGGGAACACGGTAATAACATGCAGACATCACAGGGATAGCAAACATCTACAGATGAGAACGTGACGGCTGGGAGTATGGGTGTCCACCTTGACCATGACACTTGGGCTCGTGCCAAGATTTCTAGGGGGACATTGGTGGTTGACACTGTCTGCTCTCAGGCGCATCCCTTGAGATGGGACTGCCTGACAGCAGAGTGGCTGTTGGTCCAAGATGCTTAATGAGATCCTTCAACAGTCAGTGTGCAGACAGCCCTGGTCCTAGAGACTTCTATTATTTTCCTCCTTAAGCATTGGGAATTAATGAAGCCTTAGCTTTCTGAAATGTCTCTTTAAGTCATGATGCCCAGGAATCCAGGCTGACTCTTCCTGACTCATCTGCACTTGGTGGCTTGGCTATGAGCTTCGTGGTCCTCAGCCCCATCCTGGCCGAGCTCTGATGAGCCTCACTCTGAGAAGCAAGATGGGGAAGGGCAGGTCTCTTCACGTCGTCTGGGGTTTGTGTCTGGCCCACGCACGGTGCTTTCCAATCAGCTCTGAGCATCGCACAAAGCTTTCCCACATATTCCCTTCAGAACACAGAGTTTTACCAATCTCAGTCATTCTTTCTAACCAGCTCTATTGTAGGTGATGAAGACCCATTCTTCCAGTGTGACCCATAAAGCAACCCCGTTTCCGGCATCTTCCTAGATGAAATGTCAAGTTAGAGAGGTTCCCTGGCAAGGGGCCGTCCGACAGCAGGGCTCCTCTCCTACTGGGAGGCCTGCATCGGCCTTGGAAGGATGTAAGGTCCGCCTCCCCTTTCCCACTTGGGGCAGAAACAATGCTCATCACAGGACCAGCTGCGCTGACGGTGTGGACACACTGTCTCCCCCAGACCCTCCCTTAAACATTGAAGCTCCAAGCCAGGTGGGCAGTCTTGTCTCCTCCCTGGTGGGAGAAGGAGGCCCACCAGCCTTCCAGAATGCAGGAGAATGGTGCCCAAGCCTTCATGCTCTGTCCCCCAGACGGGCACCTGTCCATCTGGCCGTAGACATCTAAACACAGCCCTGCAGGGCACTGCTATCCTGCCCCATTAGACGTCTGTTCATTTTAGAAACCACTGCCTGCAGAAGCGAGCACTGAAGAAATAACAACATAATATTTGGTTTACACTGGGCTGCACTGAGGCTTTTATAAATGAAAGGAGAACATCTGAAGTGGCATTCTTGAATCCCATCGGTCAGCAGTGATAAAAATGTGACTTTCCAGCCCCGTTTTCTTCAAGGAAAAGGGGAGAATGTCCTAAATAAATAAATAAATAAATAAAGCCGGCCCCAGGAAAGTGGTCTACTTCCAGCAGATTCTCGGCTGGAGCACAGCTGACTGACCGTGTTCACGAGATCCTCGCGCTCTGTGCTGAGGCCCTGGGAGCACCGGGAAATGGTTTTGCTGACTTAGCATCCCATTTATTTTCTTCTGACACGTTGGGTGTTGAAATGACCCCACACAAAGGCGTGCCTGGGTAGCTCTATCAGTTACACGTCTGCCTTTCGCTCAGGTCTTGATCCCAGCCTCCTGGGGTCCAGTCCCACACCGGGCTCCCTTCTCGGTGGAGAGCCTGCTTTTCCCTCCCTCTCTGCCTCTCCCCTGCTTGTGTTCTCTCTCTCTCTCTCACTCTCTCTGTCAAGTAAATAAATAAATCTGTCAAGTAAATAAATAAAATCTAAAAAAAAAAGAAAGCAAGCAAGCCATGGCCCAAAACAGCCGGAGGAGGAAGCCCCTCTGGCCGTGTTGGGTGCCCTCTGCGCTCAGTCAGTAGCGTGGAATGCACTCACCCCGGGAAGCGTCCCTTGAGGAAGGTACAAGAAGTTTTCTGCCTCGGTGATTTCCAGTTTGAGCTAGATGGCCAGTGGGTAGAGTCTTCCCACAGCTGGCAGCCAGCGAGTATTCCCAGGTCACATGTGACGGAGGCCATACCCGGCGGCCTTGCTGAGGGAGAAGCTGGGGCGCAGATGGTTTGGGGAGAAAGCAAGTGGAAGGTGGGAGGGAAGTCACCCCCAGGAAGAGCGCCAGATGCCAGGAAGTCAAGTGGGGAGAAGCTTCAGCTCTGAGCTCTGGGGGTGCTGGAGGGGATTCTGAGCCCAGGGAGGAGAGGCTATAGGGCCAGATGGAAACAGCCTCTGGAATGCTCCCTGAATTCAACCCCTTCCTACCAGGCCAGCCCCTCCCTCTGCCCTGCAGCCTGGGTGACACCCAAATCCCAAGGCTGAGGCCAGAGACAGGCCAGGGGCAGGGGACAAGCATGGGAACCTGCCTCCTCCAACGCTGGGGACGCTGAAGTGGTAAAGGAGGTGCTCTCAGACCTGGCTCCAAGTAGGGAGAGGGGCAGACCAGCCAGGAGAGCACTGTGGGAAAGGGCTTTTGCGCCTGGCCCCAGCCTGGAGGCAGCTGCAAGACGGTAATTTCAGTCGAGGGAGGAGCTCACAAGGGCCTCCAGACTTGAAGAGGCGGCTCCGAAGGGAGCAGTGAGCAGCGTGTCTGGATGTACCTGCTTCTCCGAGGATCCCCAGTTACAAGGGAGCGCTGCAGCCAGGCAGAGAGGGCCGGGGGCTACCACCCTGACCAGTGACGGCTGAGACACGGGTTCCCTGAGGAGAGGCTGCAGCCCCAGCAGCAGACCTGTTTCCCTGCAGAGAGGCCTCCTCTGCCTCCCAGCCGGCACAGGAGGACAGGGTGGGGGTCCCAAGTTGAACCCTGGCTAAGAGCTGCCCACAGTGGGGTGGGGGACCCGTGTTTACACATGGTAAAAAACAGGCGGCGGGCCCTCCCCAGGAGCGCGGGAGGCTGGAGGGACCAGCAATCACAGACGGACACGTCCTACAGGTTTTAAAGTCATGATTTGTTTGTCCATCTTGGACTTCATGATAGCCCAAGGACTCCCCAGATCTCATCGTTGGTGAAGCTAGTCAGGGTTGAGTCAGTGCTTTGAGATTGAGGTCAAGTAATAGCCCAGAGGCAGATAGAGGGGCTCACACTGGCCTAGGGAGGGGCTGTAGCTTCTAGAAGTTACTTCTGTCCTGCGACGGCCACCCTCTCTCCCCGTAGGTACCACTGACTTGCTTCCAAGGAGACAGGCTTCCAAGACTGAAAATACACCGGCCAGCCGTGTTTGGTGGCAGACTTGAAGGCCTCTAGCCAGGGGCAGTGCCAGGCACGGTACTCCGGACCGCCCTCCTGAGAGCCACCATCCCCCTGCACAACTCTTGCTTAGGGATCCAGCTCCCTGGGCTTCGCTGCCCTTCCTGGCTTCCACTGAAGCACGGGGCTCTCGTACCGTGGCTTTCTGGCTCCGGTGAGAAGCAAAGTGAAAGTCGTTTTCTGTATTTAACAAGCGTTTTGCGCCCTATGATTCCGGGCTCCCTACTAGGTCTTCACGTTGGGCTGCAGTGGACAGTGGGATGTGGTTGAACCACGAAGGTCATGTGGCGCTCACCAGGGATCCTGCTGACCAGCCCTCGTGGATGGAACATTCTGGGGTATCTACCATTCAGGACGGCCGCTAGCAATAGCTCGGGGAAATGGCAATGTTTTAGGTAAATAACTAGCGTAGAACCAGTCAACATTGGTACAGTCTAACATGCTACCAACCAACCTGCTGCTTTCGTTGAATTCGTGTCTGATGGTCTCGCACAGGGTCGCCACCGTGGCGCGTCCCGCAGAGGCGGGGCTGGTGTGTCACAGCGATGTTGTGAGGAACCCTAAGGCAGACAGCAGAAAAGAAAAGAGGAAATCACTCACATCTCCTTCACTGTGATCGGGCAAAGATGCATCTTTATAGGACGAGGCCACTTTTGGACTAGTTGTTTTTGTTTTTTTTTTTAAGTGAAAAAATCAGGTTAAAATTTTGTGAGTAAAAATGACATTTTTAGTTAGTAATATTCACCTTTTTTTTCTGGTCCAACCAGTTTGCAATGTACGTGAAGAAACTCCACTTTGAGCAAACCTGTAGTTTTTAAATATTTGATGTAAATGTGAAACTATTTAATGAAGTATTGTAACTCAGTATCGTATATGTAATTAGCTATAGTATATATACACACACGCATATATACATATACATACACGGTATAGTTGTATAACTTAGAGCGTATACAGAACATATGTTCTATGTACACAGTATAGTAGCATAACTTTATGACTCTTGAGTGTTACTGGGAAAATGTTCCTATTTTGGTGACTACCATATTTAGAGTGAATTTTTATAGGCTTCAGCTTTTCACATCAAAGAGCTATGTGCCAAGCCGGCTGATGTAGGAGCCTGTGAACTCTTGGGCTATGAATCATCCAGTGTCTTCAGGGCTTGACATCTCCATAAAGAGCCAACTGGGGTAATAGTGTAGGAATGGTTCTCAGGTGTGCATTCCATTCTTTGCAGGGCCAAACCTTTGAAAATGAAATTATTATTTTATGAATGAAATTATTATGTGTTCACAAATGAAATTTGTAAATGAAAATATTCGTAGATTTTCAAATGTATTTCAAATATGTTTCAAAAATATTTTCAAATGGATCTCAGAAATATTACTCATAAATATAATATTCATGAAATATAGATGAATGAAAATATTTATTCATAACTGACATTATTATTTATTCAAATTGAAAATTTACTTGCTTTTTAAATACCAAACTCTTGAGCCTGGATTATATTTTGCCTGCCAACTTGAACTGGAATTTCTTAGGGTATCACAGTCTAAGTATGCGATAAAGTGTCTCCAGATCCCCCAATAACACACTTGTAATTCAGTCCATGGGATAAATACTTCTGAGCTTTGGCAATAAAGCAGAGCTTTCCGTAATTTCAGTCTAGGGATGATGAATATCAGCAGTGTAGTTACTAAACTTTGCAATGGTGCACGGATTACATGCACACTGAATGTTCTTTAAGGAACATGTAAAAAAATTTTTAAAATTCAATGTTCATGACTAAAACTTCATACGTTTTGAGAGAAACTCAGCTAAACTTTGAAAGTCACAGCTCAAAGATTAAGAATGCTATGTTCTTGGGTGCAGGCAGAGGACCCCTGGAGACCGGCAGCGTCTGTGGCTCGTGATCGAGTGGTGGTGAACTCTAAGACGTGAGTCTCTGGGGCTTTGATTAACATTAAATATCCGACAGTCAAAAAAAAAAAAAAAGTGAGAGGGAGAACGGAAGGAAGGGAAAGAGAAAAAGGGAAGAAAAAAAGAAGGCAGTTGGAATTTGGAGATTGCCCCAAGCGGCCCCACTGCTTCACCCCCAGCCCAGCCCCTCACTCTCCCCGCTCCCTCCCTCCACCCCGCACCCCCTCCACCTCACCCCTGCCATGCAGGGTGATGGTTCCTGGCACTGGACGCCCTCGCCAGTGCTTAGGTGGGGCCTTTTGGTGCTGCCGTTCTATCTGCGGCATCTGTTCCGGTTTTAGTTTGCATTTCCCTGTGACCCAAGAGGTTAAACAGCCTCCCCGAGCTTCTCGGTCTCCGCACAGCTTCTTTAGTCCCGTCTCCTTGAATCCTGCGCTCATTGGAAAGTCCGGCCTGCCACTCCCGGTCCCAAATGCCGTTCCTACTCTCCTGCTCCCGATCGGCAGTCCTGATCCTCGTGTCCTCTCCTCCGACCGCCCGACTGTCCCGCAGCCCCCCGCCCCACTCGGCTCTACCGCAGGGTGATGGGGTCCTCCCGGCGTCCCTCAGCTGCCCCGTGGGCACCTTCTTGCTCTGCCCCTCCCCTGTCTCATCCCGCCCCCCAGCGCCCCGCTCCCTCTTCTCACTCCATCTTCCCCCACATCGGACTACCTGCTGAGCCTCCTTGCTCTCCCACACTTTGGGCCCCTTCAGGTATGACTTGTGCCCAGGCTGTTTCTCCCCGAATCATACAAATACTGTCCTCTCCGGGCAGACTCGCGGGGCCCTCCGTCCTTTTAAGCTCCCGTAATGCGAACATCAGGTTGTAGCTTCATGGTACGTCGGTCTCCACACTGGCCCACAGATGTCCTGAGGACGAGACTGCGTTTTGCCTTTGATCCACCTTGTGTCGTTCGGAGCCGGCACGGTGGGCTGCAGGCGGCTCCAGGGACCACAGACTGAGTGACCTGCCCCTGCTGTTCTCCCTTGGGCCCCAGCACTCAGGGGATGTATATTTAACCTGTGAAGCACCTTCCCGCTCCCCTGCCCCCACCAGCCTGCAGAGGGGTTCAAGTCCTTGTGCGGCCTTGAACTCCGAATTCTAACAACTAAGACGACAGAGCCATGTTGAAGACTCTGCCCTAGGGACACAGGGGCAGCGGCCAGCCTGCGGGGGCCCTCCAGGGTCCCGCCCGCCTTGTTGCCCCACGTCTCCCTTCCGATTTACATACCCTGGCTTCACTCTCCTCACAGTCTAGGCTCATGGCCCTTCTCTATGTTCTCTCTCTCTTTTTTCTTTGTTCTCTTTTTTAAAATTAAGAAATAAACAACACATAAGGCTACAAAGTATAACATCACCCCCAGTATAACTAGTCACATCAGAAAAAGTAGATTTGATATATTTGCTTTGGATTTCTCAAACCAGCAGGACGAATTGCCCATCACACAACATTGCGGTCACCTAGACTCCCTCCTCAGTCCCCTCGTCCTCAAAGATGATCACAGGCATGAGCTTAACGTGTGTGCAGTCCTCATGTTCATCCTTTCATTACACGTGTGCTCCCCGCAGATAGTATTGTCTCGTTTCCTCTCAAACTGCTGACACTGTAGTATTCTCTAGCGGACCGTCCTTTACCGGAAGGTAACCAGCTCTGGCGGTTCTTTGTCTCCCGAGTGACTGTGAAGCAAACCTCCGATCAGCTTTTGTGGAGAAAGTGTCCCAAATCATCCCCATCACAGAAGTATGCAGAGAGCTTTTCTGTAACACCCACCGGCCAGACATTGGACCTCTTAATTGATCTTGTGGGTTTTTTGGTTCTTGGCCTTCTGTTATGTTTTCTAGGATCGACTTGATTGTACCCTCTACTTTTCCTACCACATTTTTGTTTTCTAATTTCCTAGATTCACCGTTCTCAGGTAATTTTGTTTTCATGGCATCCTATTGCTGTACGGGTATAATAAACTCAGGCCTTTAAAACATCGAGGCGTGACAGACATTCGATATATATTTACAGTATGATTTGATGCAGACGGATGGGAAACCGTCCCACTAGCAAGATAATGAGCATAACTCCAAATGTTTCCTCTGGTCCTTCTGTAACCCCCCTCACCCCTGCCCGCAGGCAAACACTCACCTTACACAGCAGTCTGTGCTCTCTTCTGCCTCGCTTCTTTCGGTCAGCATGGTGCTCTGAGATGCTGTCACTTTGTTACTGCTGCTGAGTGTCCCTCTCACAGCATATTCCACTGTATGGACACAACCAGCGGACGGTTGGTCATTCACCTGCTGAAGGACAGTTGGATTGTCTCTGGTTTGGGGCTGCTGCAAACATTCATGTAAAAGTCTTTAATTAGATATGTGCCTTCACTTCTCCTGGGTAACTAATTACCTAGGAGGGACATACCTGCGCCATACAGCCAGGGTGTGTTTCACTTTCCGAGAAACTGCCAGAATGCTTTCACCACGGCACTTCCCACGGGCAGTGTGTGTCTCAGAGCCTCTGCATCCTCCCCAAGCCTCTGTTGGTCATTTCCTTCAATGAGTTATTCTGAGAGATAAGAGTGGTGTCTCACTGCACTTTGATTGGCGTTGCCCTCAGGACCAAAGATGGCAAGCATCCTTGCCTGTGCTTACTTGCCATTTGTGTGTATTCTGTGCAGAAGGGTCTGTTCGAATCTTTTGCCCGTTAAAAAGATGGTCTTAAAATTTTTACTGTGGAATTTGAGAGCTCCTTATGTGTTTGGATGCGATTCTTCCATCTCACAAGGGTCCGCTCCCGCACATTGCGGAGTCCTGTTCTGGGGCACGTGATGCTCTCTCCGCGCACCTACTGATGCCCAAGCTCCCCTATTTCTTCTAAAATACTTCCCTTTTGCTTTGGGAGTGAGGTTTTTCCAGAGGCCTTTGCTTTCCTTTCATGACGTAGACTTCACTAAGTACCTGGTGGTCGTTGGTCGTCAGTCCCATATTTTTTTTTTTTTATATTTTATTCATTTGAGAGAGAGAGAGATCACAAGCAGGCAGAGAAGCAGAGACAGAGAAAGGGGGAAGCAGGCTCCCTGCTGAGCAGAGAGCCCGATGTGGGGCTCGATCCCAGGACCTTGGGATCATGACCCGAGCCGAAGGCAGAGGCTTAACCCACTGAGCCACCCAGGTGCCCCGTCAGTCCCATATCTGAAAAGGCTCCAGGAAAGCTGGGCGGAAACCTGTACTTGAGGAGACCCTGCCTCCCAGGCCCTGGTGCGACATAAGGCAGAAGGGGACCAGCCCTTACACTGGTGGCTCCCTAGGAACCAAAAGGTGGGGAATGTTTCTTTCCGGGATGCTAACTTTGGTTCTGCCCAAATAGCTCACTTTTATTTGTGAAAGGGCCCTGCTCCCACTGCGTTTCCCAGAAGTGGGTGTGCCACGGCTTCGGTTTTCCGTGCTGTGTGCAGTGCTTGACTGGGGGGCGCCGTGGTCTGCTCTGATGACGACGTCCCGGTGGCTTTCATCCTGCTGTGCACCGCACCTCCCTCTTTTGTCCGCTGTAGCAGCAGGACCTGCCATCTCCCCAGGGCACACTGCAGGCCCCCGCCCTGCCTGATCAGTCAGCCCTGGGCCCTTCGGTTCCCTCACAGTGATTATAGCCGGTCGGGATTGGGAGGGGGAGCTCATCACAATGAACTGGGGGCTTTTAAGTGTACTTCTAAAAAACAAAAAAGCCATTCCTAGTGTGTGTGTGTGTGTGTGTGTGTGTGTGTGTGTGTGTGTGTGTTTTAAAGAAAATATCTTTCTAAATCACTACGGAAAATGTAAAAAAGAAAGGAAGTTGCAAACAAATAATAAAAACAGGAAACATGATAAAAGGCATCTCAGTATAGCAGTTAGTGGGAGAATGCTGCGAGCCAACATATTCAATGGCAAAGTCTGCTTATCATGTTGTTAAAGATAACCAGACAAACCACATGTGAAGGCTTGGAAAGGCCAGGAAATGCTGGATGAACTTGCCAATAAGAGCAGCAGAGTGGTAGTTCCCTCGTGAGAGCCGGAGCCCAGGCAAGCAGCAGTCAGCAGGAAGATCATCTTAGGGAGAGACAGAAAGTCTGCAGGATGCCCGCATCAAAACACAAAGCACTGGCTGTTACACGCAACTGATGAATTACTGAACACTACAGCCGAAACTAATGACATACTCTATGTAGGGCAATTGGATTTAAATTTAAAAAAAAAAAACCCAAAGCAAAAACTCTTAGAAGTACAAGGAAAATCTGACATGGAAGAAAAACAAGGGTGCGGAGAATTTTAACATGACCAACATCCCCGAATGAACAAACAGAACGAAGAGCATCGACTACAGAGAACGGCCCTGTTCTTGCTCTAAAAGGCTCGAGGCTGCAAAAGGAAAACTTAGAATCTGCAAGGAGAGACTTCAGAGCAAACAAACTCTACCACATCCACAAGTGTGAAAAAGAACAAAGCCTTTCAATAAAATCTCCGAAATGGCTGAAAAGAAAAATAAGCACCAATTTCCAATAAACATTTCCTAGAAATACTGAGATCCAAGCAAACCTAGGAAGTATAGCAGAGACCATGTAGGATCCCAATTCTAGGAAACTGTGGTCGGTGTCACTTCGCGAATACACAGGCTTAGAAAGCTGAAAACATAGTGCAGAGCAAGCAGCTGAATGAGGCACTCTGCCTATGCAGTCATGAGTCGCGTGACAAGATCTCCCCTCCGAACAGTGAACATCAGTTAGGACATACAGGGGAAATCACCATAACACAAATTAGTTTAGAGTAAAACAAGGTAAACGGAGACTGACTAATGAAGAAACCACCCATCAGATCAGTGTCCAAGTGGACGTGTTCCCAGGTCCTGCCCCCTAGCACCTGCTCGCAAGCCCTTCTCATTTCTTTTTTCTATTTTTTTAAATTTATTTATTTATTCATTTGAGAGAGAGACAGTGAGAGAGAACATGAGAGGCTAGAAGGTCAGAGGGAGAAGCAGACTCCCCGTGGAGCTGGGAACCCAATGTGGGACTCGACCCCAGGACTCCGGGATCATGACCTGAGCTGAAGGCAGCTGCTTAACCAACTGAGCCACCCAGGTGCCCAAGCCCTTCTCATTTCTGATCTGTACGGAGTATCTGTGAAAATCTCAAAAGGAAGACGGTAGATTTTTTTTTTTTAAGCAAAGAAAGGATCCCATTGGCTAAAGTAGAAAACAGACGAAAAGTATGCAAGAAAATAAAAGAGTGCTCCAAATAGTAATCTCAAAGAAAAGCATTCCTCTTAAAATCACACATGAATCCGGATAATCCCCGCTTTAGTTCAGAATTGTCTTCAAATGTCCTGCTACTGTAAGAGGCAGACAACAAAAGCAACAGCTTCAAATATTCCCAAACAAGAACATGAGGTGTCTGCCAACAACATGACTGCGAGCGAGGGCACTGGGAGTAACCAAAGAAAATCACAGGAACTCGTAAAACACTCATAAAACACTTCCACAGCATGGCTGCATGGGGCAAATATGCAACCGTCCATAGCTCTGACTTACCCTAGTTACAGGATGTATATGGGGACGCATTCTCAGTCCCAATGAACAAAACATCGAACACTAGGAATGACCTTTCCAGAAGTGCACCGGATTCACACGGAAACTGTGTGTTGCACAGCTCCGCCAAGGCCTGGGAGAACATGATACGGCGAAATTGTTACCCTTAGTAGGAAGCAGGTTTCAGGGCTCAAGATGCTGCTCTTGTCTGAATTTCTAGAGTGAAGCCGTGTGGACGCATTGGAGTCATACTGAAGACAAAATGACTGGACTTTATATAATTTTATTAATCTTCTTGTTGTAATTAACACAGCAATTGATGACCGTTTAGTAAGTTACAGTTTTTAGGAAATGGAGGGCAGGTAGCCAAGACAGAACAGGGAACCTTCCTATTAATCGTGGACCCAGTGCGGGCTGGCGAAACCAGGAAGGGTGCATCAAATCCTGAGTGAACGCAGAGGTCCAGTGGCCCAGGCTGCTCACATGAAGAAGGAACACTCATGGAAGCTTCCCAGCTCTCAGACTAGCATCCAGCTCCCAACCCGAGCACCTTCCAGAACCCCGCGGCCCCAATCGATCCTGATGTGCTCAGCATTTTGTGTTCCTGAGGAGATCCAGAATACTTCTTGCTTCATGTTTTCAAGTAATTGGAAAATGGCCAGAAAAAGGAATGATGTTCTTTTAATAACAAAATTTATCTTCAAAAATGTGCTCTTTCCAGTTAAAATGAAGCACAGTGGCATCGGACAAGTTTTCTGTGAATTCTGAAGCCACAAGAGACTCTAAAAATCACGAACCCCGAGAAACAGCTTCTATGTAAAACCTCGTGAGGGACACCGACCCTGGTTGGGAGGCCAGCCAAGGGAGGGCTCAGGGGGCCTGGCCCTTGGGTGCTCGGGACACCCACTCCCGCAACCAGCGAACGGTGTCAGTGGGCCAGAGTGAACAGCCTGCTCCTGCGGTTTCCTGCTCTGCGGAGGTGGCCACCCCGGCACCACTGTCCCAGGCCAGGAGGACACCACCGTGGGACCATCAGAGCTTCACAGAGTGTCTTCAGGAGGTTTCCCTTTGGCAATGCGTAGCAAATATTATCACTGCCATTTATCTCCGTGGACCTTTCAAGTACATCTAGAGTAAGAAATTCTATTTCAAGGTACCATTTTGTAATATTGAAGGCACTTAAAAAAGAGTGCCTTATAACATCCTCATTCTACCCAGAAGGAAAAAAAATCACCTTAGACCACAGACTACTGATGCCTTTGGCAATCAGCGTAAGGAGGAACATAATCACGGGGCCACTAAGTCGTCCTTTGAGTGGAGGACAGAGCGGCCTACCCCTTACGAGCACATCTGGCACCCTACCCTGCAGTGTAGTCAGCTGGGGTGCCAGGCTGTAGAAAGTGCCAGATGCCTTTTGTCCAGGCATCAGCCAGGTCTCCTGTGTCTCCTTTCTCTGCCCCAAGTTCCCTGCCCCCCAACATGCACAGTGAGGGCCCAGGCATTTCCCTGGGGCTGTGACCCACTGTGGGTGCCCCAGCCTCTCTGACCCAGGGGGATGAGAGGAACCAGGGAGGCAGTCCTGCCTTTATTGGGGGGGGGGGGAGGGAGTCAAGGTCGCCTTGGGCCTTGAACTGATGGCTGGAATGGGTTGTATGAGGGGCAGTGACGGGTTTCAGCCCGCAGAGGCCACCAGAAACGGCTTGTCATTCTGGTCTCGTGCACACTTTAGCTGTACGTAGTCAACAGGAGGCTCCGAAAGCAAATAATGGTCTGCTGTGATGACCCAGAGTTCTGGATTCTCCACCAGCAGCCCAGTCTGAACCTGCGTCTCAGTCTGATCAGTCTGTTATTGGGTAGCTTACAGATTCATAGGAAAAAATTCCTATAGCAAATCTTGAAAAAGATCCAGTAGCAGAAAAACGACAGACATAACTCATTTATATAATCATGAAATGCTTCAAACAAAGATCATCCCATGGACAATGGACTTAAAACAAAAATGGGATTATAATTTTTCTGAACTTTGGATAATCTTCAAATTTCTCAAGATACCACCTAAAATAAGACAAAAAAGGAACAGTAAGAAATGGAAATAACTTCGCCGCTTAAACATTTAATGGATGCTGACAAAACGGACACTTCATTATGCAGGAATACGGAGATTTTTAGGAGTAATGCTAAAAACTGTGGCATTTCAGATGTGTAGTTTGATTTTGTCCCTATGATGAATAACTAAGTATATTTTATTCTAAAGCATGATTCATAGGAAGTAACCCATTTAGCTCACTCAGGAGGAGTGTCTCGAAGGTCTTCCGGGCGCTTTCTGGTTTTCCGCGGTCCCCAGGAGAGAGCTCCGGCTCAGTCACCTCGTTGCGCGGCAGGGGGCTCTCGGACCAATCTGGGAGGATGCAGTAGGGCCCGGCATTTGCCGCTTTGATGTGAGTGGCAAGTCCCCCCACTCGTTTTGGGGTAGAGGCTAGCTGGGGACGGAGGCAGCTGCGTGCACTGAGTGAACACTTAGGATGGCCTGACAAGGTGGAGAAATAGCCAGAAAACAAGGAGTTTCCGTCGGCCAAAGATAAACAGACGAAACATCACGATGGGAAGCGACTGAGCTGCCAGGGCAGAAACGCACCACGGGGCAACCTGACAGGAGTTGATGAAATCTGTTGGTTTCTGCCATGTTTCACCCTGCGGCGGGCGGACCCCACGGGAACTGCAGCCCCTCAGATGGCTGCGGGTGCTTCATGACGTCTATGGACCCAGCCCGAGAAACCTTATCTCAAAATCCACGAGTGCGTGTGTGTGTTACACTCGCACACGTATCGTTAATAGGGCAGGCAGCAAATCTTTCTCACGTGTTGTTCTATCCCTAGAAGCAACGCTGTCACTTACGTGACACTGACCAGAGCTGATCCAGATTCTTTGTCTTGACTTTATCACTGTGGAGCACGAACTGGGGTCGAAAGTAAGGCAACCCGTCTCCGAAGGCTGCCCGTGTCATCCCACTCGGTTTAGGCAGAACCGGACAGTTCTCTGAATTCCTCTTCAAAGCATCAGTGGTCTTCCCGGCCCACAAGCAGGCTCGGTGCCCCCGTGCTCCTCTCCGGCAAGCCTCGTTCCTTCCGGGCGCCCGCAGACCCCATGCTCTGCTGCAAGAACAGAGACGTCCTCCGCAGACTCGTTCTGGTGGGTCTCTGTTTAGCATGATGCCATCTGTCATTGTGTCCCGAAGACACATGGACTTCGGTTTCTAAGTGACATTACACTCGATTTTTGATTTCCACAGAGCCCCTCCTCCAAGGCTGTCCCCGAAGGCTGGCCTCACCTGCGGGATCTTGGTGTGGACAAGCTCGCACCTGGGCTCAGACCACCCCTTGGCCAGACGCCGCAGAAGCGCGTCCAAGCCAGGGCAGCTCCCTTATGGGAGCAGCCGGCTCGAGGCTGGCCGGGGAGAGAACAATCGGAAAACATTCCTCTTTCCCATTCCTTGACGTTTTGTCCTCAAACCACTCTATGTTAGCAACTTGGCACAGCTGACCCAGTGTTTCTGACCTAGAGCATCCCTGTCAGTATAATTCTCTATGAATTTAATATTTCACATCCAATTATAGAAATAAACCCAGTGTAATAAAACACTGGTTTGAGAACATCATAATACACCAAACAAAGGGCCCCATGGATGGTTTCTGTTATCAGCTGGGTTGCTGGATTGCTTTAAAAAGAGAGAGCTTTTATTTTGTCCTCAGCTGGTAAATGCAGCATTTCCAATACTTCCACTAAGCTGAATTCATCAAATTTTCAGCAATTAAAATTGGTTTTGCATTGACATCAGTATAAATAGCAAATGAATGAAAAAGAATCCTTTCAACTCATGAAGCTTTCTGCAAAGAATACCTTTGGGTTTTTATTAACAGAGACGTTCACTCGGAAAATGAAATTATTTATTTCTATTTCCTATTCAAATGATAGAATTTGAATATTTCCTATTAGAAATTTGAATATCTCCTATTCAAATGTCAAGAGAGATTTTCCCATGTTCATTTGAGAAAACATCTTTACCACTGACTTGGCATGCTCTTGTTCAATCTTCCTTTGATCCAACTTCTTAAACTATCAGTATCATCTCATTTTTTCCATTATTAGGAACCAGCCACTATTCGCTTCCTACTCTCTAATGGAATGATCGCACAGGAGTAGCTTGCTCCTCAGAGGCGATGCGAGTGATGGGAAAGCGGTCTTGGGGGGGCCCTGCCTGGGGAGGAGGAGGGAGGGGAGGAATGGGGGCAGGAGGGGTCCCCAGGAACACAGGACTGCTGGGCTGGACCAAGATTCACTAGCACTGCTGTCACTGTTATTTTTCTCCAGAATGCTTCGTTCACACCCAGGCAGACGCGTCCTGCAACAGCATGAGCTCTGGGGACAGGCCGGTGTGGTGTTGTCCAGTGGGAGGAAACGGAGGGCTCCAGAACTCACACATGTGCCTTTCTCTTTCCTCACGGCCCAGTGGATTCTGGGTGGCTCAAAGGCCGGTGTCTTGGCTTCCTGGGGCTTCTGCAACAAAGGCCCACATGCCAGGGTTCCAAAGGCAGGAATTTATTTGCTTCCAGTTCCTGATGGCGCTGCCTCCCAAGCTCTCAGCGAGGCTCCTTCTCTGTCTCTCTCTCTGCTGCTGGCAGCCTCGGGGGTGTGTGGCAGCATCACCACACGGTCTGCCTCACGCTTCACACGGCTGCGCGCGTGTGTCTGCACGTGTTCTTCTCGTCCTTGTGTGCACGTGTGCAATTTCCCTCCTAACAAAGTCACCAGCCCTGCTGGGTCAGAGGCTTGCTTACTCCAGTGGGATCTCCCTAACTAATTACACCCGTGATGACCCCTATTGCCAAATAAGGTCACATTCGCAGGGTCAGGACCGCAACATCTTTTTTGGGGGGGATGGGGGAGAATGCCATTCAACCCATCATAGCAAATCATTCCATTTCCTGTCACCTTTGAAGCTGCAACCCGTTTCCTGAGCCTTCCCTGGTGTGAGCTTTCCTTACCTCTGTCTCCCTCCATAGCTCCGGCATATGGACAGGTCCCAGCTCTCAGATCCCCCACTGTCTGGAGCACAGTGGGGCACCTCAAAGCATGGAGCGCTGGAAGGTTCTTCTCCTAGGATCTCAATAATCTCAGGCTTTTAGCGTATGGTCTACAAAACCTAGCTAAGGAGACCTTCCAGCTCTGCCCGTTCTCCTGTGTCTCTGGTAATAATCTGCATCTTTAAATACATGGTGAACCCAGAAAAAAACCTAGGAATTCTGACTCTGAAAAGCCTGCATGCGTCCTGCGATGCCATGACATCAGTCTGTCCTTCTGGGGGCTTCTCTCTGCCCCATTCCAAGAGATGGCAGGCGCCGTGGAGTCGGATGACACTCTGTGTCTATGTATGCCTCTGAGAGTATGGCGGCTTCGGAGAGCTTCCCGAAATGTGTTTGGGGGAATGAAGCCAGGGAAGGGGGGCAGCGCTCTTTCTAGCTTAGGGGACATAAGCGATGCCCATGGGCACTGGCGTGAGCCGCCTGCCCAATTTCCATCATCGCTGCGGCCTCAGGGGCAGCCCAAGACCTCTCCCGTCTGAAAAGCTGGGACTTTGTTCCCTGAGCCTCAGTCCCTTCATGCGTCAGACTGGGAGGGCGCTACCCTAGGTTCGCTTCAGCTTCGACAGCCTTGGTTTTTATGAGTTTGCACTGGTCCCCAAGATCACGGGCTGTTTGGAGGATCTGACACAGGCTGGGGCCCCTCGCCTTGGGAAACAATGTGATATCAACAGTGTGCACAGCCTGGGATTCCAACAGCGACCGCAGGTCTGCAGGGGTGCGGGGCGCTCACGTGCAGGGGCTGCATGAGGGTCCAGCTGGGCTTCTTCCGCACGTGGTGCACGCCTCCCGGCCCAGCTGTGGGCACTCGGCCTGCAGGTGGCGTGTTCCTGGCCAGACCACGAGTCCCCTGCCCAAAGCTTCACTGGACCATGGGCTCCAGCCACGAACGTCTGGAGCGGCTCAGACTCGGGTGCAGCCACTCACAACACCGACGTGTACCCGGCGATTCTGAGTGGGCTCTTCTCTGGATCTGCGTGACTGTGGACTCGGGTAGCTAATACCCGGTGTACCCTGCGATCTGGCAGTTCAACAGGAACATTTCGAGAACGGAACCTGAGAATGGTTATAATAAGGCCAGAGCACAAAGTCAACAGGCGGAGAGTGTTTGCGAACTTACTGGTGATGCTGCTGGGCCCGGGTGATGAGGATGCAGGAGGTGAAGAGCGCGAAGGCCCCGCCCTGGACGGACCAGCTGGCCAGGCCGTAGCCGCACCACTCCACCATCTCCCCGAGGTAGTTGGCCGCCGTCACGTACTCAAACAAGCCTCCTGCAGGGAGACACAGGCAAGGGGTGCATCTCCTGCAGACAACACCGGGAAAGCACTGACCGACGAGACAGCCGCGGGCGCTCACTTGGAGAGCACCCGGTCAACCCTGGGAAACACAACTGGTCCAGAATTGTAATCGGTGAAACACACGCAACAGTAGTAGTTCTACCATTTCATCTTATGATTTCTGGGAGTAACTACGTACCGCTCATCTGAATATAAAATGCTACAATTTTCATGTACTTTAATACGTCCCTTGGCTGATGAGTGAATCACACAGATAGAACCCAAGTAGGGACCGAGACCACAGAACAACAATGAAGGAACTAGCTCAATCAGACGGACCCGCACAGAGGCCTGGACCCAAACTGGAAGAAAGTCGTAATTTTCAAGGGCAGATTCATTCACTCAGTCTTCCGTTTTCACAGACCCTTCAAGTCCGCATGGCAGGTGAGGCCCAGCTCTAGGCACTGGGAGTGCATCGTGGACAACACCATGTGCCCTTCTGGAACACTAAACCGGGCACGGGGGGGGGGGGGGCGGGCTGGTCGTGGCTGGAAGGGGCCTCGCTGGCGGGTGGGGTTTGGGGCCGGTGTTGGGACTGGGGGTCTCCAGGCAGGAAAGGCTCTGAGGCTGGAGAGCAGAGGGGCAAGCTCCAAGGACCACCTTAGGGCCACAGTTTAAACAACCCAAGATTTATAGGCTTTTTCCCGTCCTTTGCTTGCCGTATTGTGTTTTCCCCTTGTAGGGTTCCCAGGAACATAGGGTTCCAATCTAAGCCCGGCCACGTGATTTCCAGTTCCACTGATGTTTTATTTTACCTACTGAGCCTCAGAATTTTTGTTTGTTTGTTTGAGAATCTCCCTTGCTTTCTATCTTGTATCTATTTAGTTCTTTCTATAGTATGTTACTCTTTTTTTCATAATTCCATCCCTTTTAATTATTTAAACAATTAGATATTCACTTCATGATCTGTTTCTATTAACTCTAAGATCTAAAATTTCCCAAGTTTAATTAGCTCTCACTCAAGGCACCATATGTCCTCGTGGGTTTTGTGGCTCTTATTTTGTGGCATGTGGCCTGCCAGGCTCTCGGAGGCCAGAGTCGAAGACAGGTCTCTTTGGGGATCTGGGTTTGTGCAAGGTGGATGCAGGAGGGCACCCCCCTCCCTAGGACCACACGGATCCCAACTCGTGGCTTGAGGTTTTCAGACTGTCCACAGTTGGCAAACATTTGGGCTACAAAGCTGAGGGCATGAGGGCAGCTAGTGGTTATGGAATCTCATGAGTTGGGTCCTGGACTCAAGCATTCACCCAGCTTTTGCCCTCTGATGATTAGGACTTCACTTCTGGACACCACACAGATGCGTTTTAAAAGATAAAAAACAACAACGTGTACCCAACATTAACTGTTTAATGACTGTTTTCAGAGAGAGGGCCAGTCGTCTATTCCTGCTATGGCCAGAAATGAGGTATTGGGCACCCCTGGTAAACCATAAATTCTTCCTCGTATTCTCTTTCCGAACATACAGCTAGCTTCCTTTTTGCTTAATAGCCACTCGGTCAGCCACAATCGGCTCTTCTGTCATTCTAAGAAAACAATAACCACAGGGATTGCTATCGGTAATTGTGACTCACGTCGAAAATTTGTGGCTGTGACTAGATATTAGTTATTGGGTCGGACAAAACTGAAAGAGCAAGGCATCCTGCAGAAAGTCCGCATCAGGTCTCCCGTTTTCAGTACGTACCCCTCGGTATCTTATACCCAGTCTCCCCTGGCTTCCGGAGATTCCTCAGGATGTGGTCTGAATGGATGTTTACCAGCATGCCTATTAACCACAGGCAGAACCCTACAGAAAAGGTGATACAGAGCAGCATTAAGTCCATAAACCAGGAAACTCCCACGCCCAAGCTGGAATGAATGGGATGACCTTAATGCACCCTATTATCATTACCAACGAATGAGCCAGGTGGCCACAACTGACAGTGAAGATCATTACAACAAATATAATGCTTCCCTTAGGAACGTAAGTGCTGCACTCAGATCTGCGAAAGAGCGCTTTGCTTTCCTAATGATACCAGTAAATCACCGAGTCTGCTCCGAATGCTCTGACTGGATGACTGGTGGGAAGTAGGACTTAGGACTCAGCCCGGGCTCCTTTCCAGGAAGAGGCGGCGCGGCCATCCGTGGGTCGGGCCCTTGAGAGAACTTCGTGAGGCCCAGCTGGACTCTCCACGGGGTGCAGGACAGGACGGGATCCCACGCAGGGGCCCGTGCAGCTGTGGCTCCTGGTAGCTCATCCCTGGCGGTGCTCCCCTCTCCTTGCTAGAGCCCGTCCGCCCAGGTTCAGGCCACCCAGGGCTTCGCCAGCAGCTCCCTTCCTGCTCACTCGCCGCCGGTCCTGTTCCTGGGTCCGCTCCTCTGCCTCAGCTCCCGACATGATCCGCAGCTGCTGCCTACACAGCTCCCCTGCACATCCTGTAGCTTCCCACGTGTTTTCTCTCCCATTCCTGAAAATCTTCTGAAGCTCTTCATCACCGAGAGAGAGACTGGTTAGTGTCACGCAAATCAGCTCCAGCAAGAAGGCGTAAAATACCCAAATAGTGTTTCAGAAGAGGAACACTTGATTTGATCAAAAGTTAGTTTGATTGTCCTGTGGTATCAGAAAAACGCGAGGGCCCCAAGGTGCTGACTGGTGGCACTTGATTCAGCATCAAGGAAACGTCCAAGTGGACTAACACTGTCATCGCGGCCTCCCCGGTCACCCAGCCACACGGAATCCTCTTCCAGCTACGACAGGGACCGGGGACGCATTCTGGCCCGCAGCAAGGGTTTCAAGGCTTCGTCCTTCTGATTTCACCACTGGAGACAGTTTTCTTTCTAGATAATTCCTACTAAAGCTTATAGTGTGTTTTATAAGTCACTTACGAGATGCATAAACGTACAGCTGATTCGAGAACTGAAACGCAATTTGGTATGTCACCTCTAGGTGATGTGGCCCCCTATATGAGGTTCCGGAAAGAATCATGTTCTCAAAATGCCATGTTTTCCTTATTTCACTTCTAGGAGACAAGCTCCCTTTACTGCCCAGATTGGTAAGAAAACTAGTAATTGTGCTCATCTAAGCTAAACATTTAATTCTGTTTTGGGGGATCTTAAGGTTAAACTCTTTTAGATTAACCGCTTTCACTGCCCTGGAAAACTTTTTCGTAGGGTACTATTATTACTACTTGCTTGGCTGTTCATGGTAAGTAGCACAGATTCAATTAATTATTCATGTCATGTCATATTTATCTCCTTACAAAAAATAAACTTTATGAAATAAGTATAACAGAAAAGTAACCTAGTTTGTTTCCCCATTGGCCTTTTATTTTTCGTTTTTGATTCCTCCTGCTCACTTGTAGAGCAGCTGAGGGGTCAGCAGACAATTTAGTGCCTTTCATGTCACACTAGCTTTAGACCATCTGCAGGTGACCTAGTCTATCTGTAGGCCTACTTCAGATCACATTGCAATTCACATTCACATTAAATTCACAAAGGATTCTTTGCTTTGTTGTTGTTCATCATATGTATCCAAGCAATTCAACACGGAAACGATTTGTGGGGGGAACTCAAACGAACATGTGAAGCTTATATCCTTAGTTAACGATCCCCTTCCCCTTGCCCCCGCCCCCTGCTCTCGGGGAACCAGCATGGCAGTTCTGTGATTTCCTCAGTGCAGACCCTGGGCCAGGGTTTAGCCATCGGTCTCCCTTGCTCGTGTGAAAGGTCCCTAACTCCTGTCCTGTCAGGAACTTGGGGTGGCAGAGGGCAGAGAACGAGGCCTTCTCCGCAGGGCCCCTGCAGCCTGCCTTCTCCTCCTGCTGGCTGCGGTGGAAGAAAATCAGGTAGTCAGAAAGCTGGTAAGTCAAGAAGGTATTTGGGGGTACCGCACCAACAAAACCACTTGGGTCTGGTGTCCGGGGGAGGCGTGGGCTTGAGGGGGGCTGCCCATGACCTTGGGGACTCTCTCACCCATCCCCCACCTGTGCCCCCACTGCCACGGTGCCCCCATTTGATGCATGAGGACATGGCCCTGGGAATAGAATTTTAATTCACGGGAACAGATATGACCGAGCAATGTGAACTCCTCCAGCTCGGGGCTCCCCGTGATCACACGCTTGCACTCCGACAGATGCCAAACGAAATGGGAGGCCATGCTAGGGCGTTCAACCAAGAGCCACGGGGCTCTCTGAAACTCAGAAGAAACTTGCTCATCACCAGGAGCCTCGAGGGGATGTGTTTTTTTTTACACTCTTGCATATATTTTTGACTACTGATGTTTTATTTTCATTTTTCCTCAGAACTCCTAAGGCTTTAGTTAGAACTCAAAAATAAAGATTTTAAAAAATCAAAAACTTCACAAGACCTAATAGCTTCTGCAAGTTAGCATAATCAGGAAACTCTAACTGCCTTGTTGGAAGGTGACCCCGTCGGACTTTTTCTCATTTTCCAGAAGGAACAGCAGGAGGCTTAATGACGGTCTTAGATTACACGGTTAGGGATGGAGCTCCTCAGTCTCCCTCTGTTGTTCGCTCTGCTGGAACCCGTTGCTATTCTGAGGTCTGCTTTAGGAACAGGTGTTCATGCTTTCTGGGCCAAGTCGGGGATGACGCCAGGCATCTGTGTCATCTGCCACAGCTGGGGCCACGTGCCTCTCCCTCCAGCGCTCGGCCTCCCACCACAAGGTCATGGACCATCACCGCCTTCTCTCTCTCTCAAGGAGCATGGGCTTTCTAACCAGGAACTGAGGGGACGTGAGAACCCAGGTTCTGATGAGAACGGAGTGCATCCTTGGGGGACACTCACCTACTAGAAATCGGGGATCTGTGACCCAGTCGTCAGCGTACACGGCGTACTGGCTCAGATATCTGCTTTGCAAGTAGCCATTGTAGACACAGAACAGGAAGGCTAATGCAAATGTGTACAAGGGCATGGGCTTTCCGCCTCGGATCAGGAATGGGAAAATCAAGGACCTGAGGAAACATGAAACAGAAACACATTTAAATAAAACACAGACCAATGATAAGAAATCTAATTTCTGCCATTCTATTTCAAGACTTGGGGTTTTAATCTTGCTTCCTTGTCCAGAAGTCATTCTCAGTAATGCTCGTACTGCTACGCTCTGTTCAAAGCAGAATTTCTAGGTAAAGAGTTAACCATGTTTCGATAACGTTCACCACAGTGCATAAACTCAGGATTCTAATTGTGTCGAATGTGAAACACACATGGAGAGAAAACTAAAGGCTTCAAGAGGCTCTCAACACTTGCATTATCCTCCCTTGCTCTCATCTGAGCAACATGAGGTGCGGGACACCGCATGCCATCCATCAGTACGGCAGCTGTGCTGGCTGAGCACTTGACACCCCACTTGTGGTTCCTGGAGACACCCACACAGGAAACCCCCCCCCCCACAGGAAACCCCACGACACATGCAGGACAGAGCACGAGATGGACTCAGTGTGGGTAAGCCATCTGCTCACAGTCACAGAGCTAGTGAGTGGCTGAGCTTCGGTGTAAAACCCGGGTATCTCCAGGCTCACATTCTTCTGCTCCACTATACTAGTCAAAGTTTAGGGGGAGAAAACAGAAGGACAAGAAAGTGGATCTTATGAAGAAAAGAGGACGTGACGTCGTCCTCTGAATTTCCTCTGTAAAATCATACGTGATACACTGAGAGAGGGCTATCGCTACGTATCCTATGGGCCTTAAGGGGATAGTAAGGAATCCCCATCTACAACTTCATGCCCATAAATGCGACCCTCTGGACAACACAAACAAAAGTCTTAAGACACAGATGACCAAAACTGACCCACGAGGAAATCGACAACTCAAACAGCCCCCTATGAATGAAAGCAACTGAAGTGACTTTTAACCTTCTAGAAAAGCTGCAACTAGAGCTGGGGGAAGGGACTAGCTGCACAGAGGCATAGGGACATTTTAGGGCATGCAACCATTCTGCATCTTGATTGTGGTGACAATTACATGCCATAGGCAATCATCAACACTGACTAAACCACATCCTTAACAATGAGTGCATTTCATCCTCTGTAAGTTATATCTTAAAACAGGGAAAATATAAAAGCTTGTTATTTGTTTCCATTCTGGCTGCCTACTCGAGGGCGAAAACAGAACCGATCTTAGCGGCAGTAGTGAGAAGCCAAGAGCATAACGCTGGCTACGTGTCCTCAAGGCATTCTCTTGCGACAGGCCACTCAGGTTGTGGGAAGAACATTTTCGCAGTCAAAGGCAGTCTTCCAGGTTCTCTCTTGTCCAGGAAGCTCCCCTGAAGCCGACTTCATGTGGGTGTAGGGCAAAGCACCAGCTGGATGTAAGCATGCGTCTGGCCCGATGTGTGTCAGCAGAGCGGTTAGTTGTTTGCCTGGAAACCAGTGTCGAGAAGCACCTCAAAGAAAACAGGGAATCACAGCCACTTCTCTCTGCTTCGCAGAAGCATGGTTCATGCCTGAGCAGAGCTGGGGCAGTGAGCAGGCGTGTGGGACACAGGCCCACTGCGCACGTCCGTACCACAAGAGGCGGGTCTGGGTCTGACCGGGCAACTGCGTGTGTCTCGGACCCGTGTGGGTGACTCTAGAGACCAGCAGAGGCTTTGACCGGCTGTGATCCAGCATCGTGGTGATGGCGTTCGTTACCCACCCCGACCCTGCTCCTTGGCAGGAGAGCCGGAAGCAAACAAGCAGCGCAGAAGACGACAGTTCTCACTGTCTCCCTGAGCGTCGAGGACACTGCCCCTTGCCTGCCGTCGGCTCAAGGGACGATCCTCTAGCCAGGGGAAAGCAGAAAGGGGCCAGAGGATGAGGAATTGAGAGCAAACCTCCCTGGGAGTTACGGTCTCAGGGAATTTTCCAGGGAGCAAAGCACAGGACAAAGCTGACAAAGTGTTAGAATTCTAAGTCTGAAGAACTAGGGAAGAAAGGGCAGGAAGATCCATGGGAGATGCCAAGGCTGGACTCGGTTACAAAGAAGCCTGCGAAAGCGTGGAGTGCTCCACTCCCCAGAACCCGAAACTGGGGACCTGAACACAGGGTAAATTCAACACAGGGTAATAGGGACCCAGGGTCAGGAAGGGGAAAGACCAAAGTGTGGAAGCTTGAAACACACAGAATCGTTACCGAAGGACAGTGGGGTGGGAAGACGTCTGGGCGAGATGTCACAAATGTCTATGTTATAGATGAACGAAGCCTTCTAGAAGCAACACTGAGCAAACCAGTCTGCAAA
>RCUC01160491.1:0-84010 GCA_003697995.1 Taxidea taxus jeffersonii | reverse complement strand
ACTGAATTATTTGTTAATTCATGTATTAATTATTTTAAGATCACATTTTTAATAAATTTGTTTATGTATTTACTTAACATTTACTCAATATATTTATTTAATAATCTAGGATAATCAAGCATGAGCTTAGACTACAAGATACATGTATTGAAGTTGCAGCTAAAGGAAGAAAAGTCATTAACATATAAACCAGGAAAGCCATAAAATAATTTAAACTTTTTTTCAGTTAAATAAAATGATTTATTTTATCTCTACAGTAAATACTATAGAAAGTTTATATATTTGAACAGTTACCTTATCCAAATTTCTGACTTAGTATGAGGTTGACAATCTTGGGCAGTAATTAGACCTTTCTCTACTTTTATTTCAGACTTGCCTTCTTTAGAATGGATATTTCATTTTTTATATTTTTTAAATTTT
Source organism: Taxidea taxus jeffersonii (assembly GCA_003697995.1). Classification (NCBI taxonomy): domain Eukaryota; kingdom Metazoa; phylum Chordata; class Mammalia; order Carnivora; family Mustelidae; genus Taxidea; species Taxidea taxus. The sequence goes on along the minus strand of RCUC01160491.1, from coordinate 83,590 downwards.
TTATAAACATATAATGTATTATTAGCCCCGGGGGTACAGGTCTGTGAATCACCAGGTTTACACACTTCACAGCACTCACCATAGCACATACCCTCCCCAATGTCCATAACCCCACCACCCTCTCCCTACCTCCCTCCCCTGGCAACCCTCAGTTTGTTTTGTGAGATTAAGAATCTCTTATGGTTTGTCTCCCTCCCGATCCCATCTTGTTTCATTTACTCTTTTCCTATCCCCCAAACTCCCCATGTTGTATCTCTACTTCCTCATATCAGGGAGATCATATAGTAGTTGTCTTTCTCTGATTGGCTTATTTTGTTAAGCATAATACCCTTTAGTTCCATCCACATCATTGCAAATGGCAAGATTTCATTTCTTTTGATGGCTGCATAGTATTCCATTGTATATATATACCACATCGTCTTTATCCATTCATCTGTTGATGGAAATCTAGGTTCTTTCCATAGTTTGGCTACTGTGGATATTGCAGATACATGAAAATAACCAAAATAGATAATATAAAAGTGACATGAAACTTCTGAAAAAAGGTAATTTTATTTAATTGAATTAATAGTTCTAGGTACTTGGAAACATTTTCCTACTATTTTTATTTCCGTCATTGGTCTTACTTGTGTCAAAAACATTTTAATCATCTGTTTAAAGTCAGATCATTTTACTTAGATAGATTGATAAATGAATACTCTGGTCCCCTTAGAATGGAAGTAATGCAAAGTCAAGTGGCAAAAAGTATGGAGTGCTAAGAAGGAGGAAAAAAAAAAAAAGAGTTGGGGATAGTAATTCTATCTACCACAGATAGTGTTAGTGATTATTTTACATTTCAGGGATAAACATTTCCAGGGTTAAATAAACATGGTTTATTGCTCTGAATAAAAATACAAATCTTTACAGCACAAAAATAAATTAGTTGAAATCTCTATCGGAATTTTAATTGAGCATGATCCTGCCCAGCTAGCTTCACTGCATATTGAAAAAGTCCCAGATATTCTAGATAATGAGTATAGTCAAACAGTTTATTAATTTTTTTAAGTTGTTATCTAAATTCCAGTTAGGTTTATTTTTTTTTAATAGTCAAGATATGGAACCTAGCAACTATTAAACAAGAGGTATACGATTCTCCTTGATTTCAAGGAAGTATTTTACTTAATTTTACTACAGGAAACTAGATTTTAATAAGTATTCTTCAAAGTAGAAAAATGTCCCAATTTATTTTTTAAATCAGCATTTAACATCTATAAAGCCCTTTGCATTCACTATAACAGTTCATCAGTGTAAGATCCCATTGGATTATATTGTTGCTGTTGTTAATTTTATGTTCCAGACAAGGGTAAAGGAAACACAGCAGAGATAAATTATTTGTCTCAGTTCAAAGTCCACTAATGTATTGATGTAAAAATCTAGGTAGTAAAATATAATTAAAGCTACAGTACAACTTTAGATCTATGTAGTAACAATTATATATCATAGTTGAAATTTTGATCATAATAGAATATGGGGAAATAGGCATTACCATTTTGGCAACCTGACATTATTTATTAAATTGAACGTGCATATATTATTTCAGGCAACAATTCATCCAGTAGGAATATTTTTTTCACATATTTACTATCAACTGTACCTAAATGTGCTCATTAATTAAGTTCTTGAGACTATTATTTGTAATAACACACACAAAATGAAAATAACAAATGTTTAGTAGAAGGCTAATTAAATTCTTGATAACCAATCCATACTTCAAATGATTCTACTCTAAAAAAAATTAATAAATAACTCTACTATTGTAATACAAGGTCTTTAGAATATATATGTTTTTCAAGATTTATTTATTTATTTTAGAGAAAGAGAACATGAGCAGGGGGTGAGGATGGGGCAGACTCCCAGTTGAGTGTGGAGCCCACGTAGGGCTCTGTCTCAAGACCCTGCGATTATGACCTGAGCTGAAATCAAGAGTTGGATGCTTAATCAAATGAGCCACACAGGAGACCCTTTAGGGTTATTATTAACTAAATTAAAAAGCATTATACCAAAAATATGGATAGTACATTCCCACCTTATAAAGATGAAACCTATAATTTATAGGCAAATGTTATGTACTAATACGTATGACATTTTTTTTTAAGATTTTATTTATTTATTTAACAGACAGAGATCACAAGTAGGCAGAGAGGCAGGCAGAGAGAGAGGGGGAAGCAGGCTCCCTGCTGAGCAGAGAGCCCGATGTGGGGCTCGATCCCAGGACCCTGGGATCATGACCTGAGCCGAAGGCAGAGGCTTTAACCCACTGAGCCACCCAGGCGCCCCATGTATGACATTTTGATGCTGTTTATCTTTTGAGAATGGAATTATGCGTCTAGGTTGGGAAGATAGTTCACATTTTTACAAACATTTTTAACATTTAGTTTTTAATAGTTGCAAGTTTTTATTTCATGATAAAAAGGAGAAAATAGTAATAATTTTAATAAAAGTGATTTAGTGTTATCATATGTTAAATACTGTATTAACTCTTTATATTCAATGTACTTTAATCCTCAAACCATTCTGGGGAAGATGACATTATTACCCTGGTTGTAAAGAGGAGGTGAAATAGAAGGGCAAAGAAGTTAAATAACTAAACCTATTAACTAACCAGAAATGCTATGTGGAGAAGGCCAGATATATATCATTCCCAAGTTTGTGCTTTTAAGTACTTCGCACAAATTTCACTAATCAAAATAATATCTAATGCGGAAGAATAGAGTTCATATAACAAATTCCTGACCTACTTTTCATTTGACCTTACTTGCCTTACACTTAAACAGGGAAGGAACAAATGATTTTGTATAAATTAGAGATAAATTAGCATCCAGGGAAATCAATTTTTAAAATTTTTTTTTGTCTGTTGGTGTAATCTGAATATTTAGTTCTTCTAAGAGAGATGGAAAAGGAACAGTTCTGGCTTACAAATATAAGGCTCTCTTATTTCTGCCATGACCTGTGAAATGTCTTAATTTATATCCTTATGTCTTCCCAATCCTAGTGCAAAGAGCTCAATACATGTTGATCCTAAAACAAGTAATCATTTTAAATATAAATTATTTTTATTTTCTCTATAAAAAACAAACATTTTGACATATTCATCTGTTCTTTAAAGCTTATCTTAGTAGTGGAAGCATCTGTGAGAAAACCAAACAGCTGTGAATCTAAATATAGAAACAGATTCAGTCTTTGCAACATAAAGGTTGGAAATGTGCTGCTGCTCAACACCGGAAACTATAAATGACAGTGCTATATGCTATAGAGATAGCAATTTTAGAAATTCAACTTAATGCTAATTTATCTCACAGGGAGATGTTTATTATTCATAGTCACATATTTTGCACTGTATTTTTCTAGTGTGAATATGTCCACGTGTGACTTATACTTCAAAAGAAAAACTGATGAAAGATAGATTTAGTTTTTGTTTCTTTCTTTTTAATAGATATGATCTCATAGAGCACAAAAATGCTACTTTTTAACTAGTAAAATAACAAATTTTAAGGAAATTTCAGCAAAACAATCCAATTAACGTGAACCTATTAGAAAACAAATTTCCTGAGGAAAAATATTTTCAGTTTTTTTTTTCTCAAAATAGGGTTGTACCCATTTCTCACTTTCTTTTATAGTCAACATATTCCCATATGAATTAAATTCAGAGTTAAGATTATATGAAAACAATTTTCTTATAAATGCAATTATATTTATTGTGTTATATTCATTAAGATAGAAAAATTTACCTATATATTTCAGCAAATGAAATTTAAATAAAATGGTATTAATCAGTTTAACAAAGTCATTAATCAAACACCTTGTTTCTCCAATCATTCAGATTTTTTGACATTTCTCTACAGAAGTGATAATGAACATCTGGTTTTATATGGTTAATGAGTGTGAAATGATACTAAATTTCTTTTTTCCTAGGGCTCCTATGTCATTTTCCTATCCCCATTAGAGAATAAACACATAAAAATATAGCTATTTGTAATGCATACATGAATGTGAAATAGTCACAGTACAACTTCTTAGTATTGTCAGTACTGGTGTATTTTTCAGAGTATGTAATAATTCTTACAGATTTAATACATGTGACTACCAAAAAAGTTGCTAAAATGAAATCAAGGGACTTAGAACAGTAGAGTACCAATATATTACACATTTTTAGTATAGAAATTGTGCTACTAAAAAAAAAAAATTGTGCTACTGGAGAGAATCCTGTAATAAAGTTCTGAAAAAATTTGGAATTTTAATTAAAAATATTTGATTATGCCTTTTCATGGAAGAGGAACACTATTATAAACATATCTATTGGGTAATAAGTTTACTAAGGAGAGTAAAGAAAAGAAGGTAGAAAAAATAAATTAAATTTCATTGAACACCATGTGCTTTATATGCCTGAACACATGGCATTTGTTTCATATTTTATCATTTAAAAATAAGTAAATTTAGGTAACATGAAATTAAGTTTCTTGCCCGTGAACATATGTCATAAAAGGACTTGACCCAGCTCTATTCAACTTCAAAGCCTTTTTTTTTTTTCTCATTTCTATTGATAGCTCATATTAAGGTAGCATGGATTCCAAGAAGAGACACAAACACAAAACAAACACAAAAAAGGGTTTACAAACAGTCCACGGGTTAGTCCCTATTTAAAATATAGTAAAAGTATTGTTGTACATTGGACAGTAGTTCGGTAAATGCTCTGGTAAATTTAGTCAGCCCAGTATTTTCTTAAAATATGATTGAGACCCATATGTAGAAGGACCACCAGGGGTGTTTTCTTAGAATCATATTCTGTGTCCTACACTAGATCTATTAATCAAAATCTTTGATACTGAAATGCGGTCATTTAGAAATAATAAAAGTAATTCTCTAATTCACTGTTTAAATGCAAACATACGCAAATAAACAAGAACTGGTTGTCCATCAATACTAATGAATTACTGCAAATTATCAATTTTGTAATTCTGGGTAAAACGTTAACAGTCCATGTCCTCTACCCATTTCTTGATTGGATTATTTGTTCATTGGGTGTTGAGTTTGCTAAGCTCTTTATGCTTAGCGAAATAAGTCAACTGGAGAAAGACAACTATCACATGATCTCCCTGATATGAGGAAGTGGAGATGCAACAGGGGTGGGAGTTAAGGTGGTAGGAAAAGTAAAAATGAAACAAGATGGTATCGGGAGGGAGACAAACCAAAAGAGACTCTTAATGTCATAAAACAAACTGAGGGGGGTGGGGGGGAGAGGGGTTGGGAAAGGGTGGTGGGGTTACATTATATGTTTAAATAAAGCTAAAAAACAAACAAACAAACAAAAAAAACCGTTAACAGTCTATGAAGTGTTTTTTGAATGAAATAAATAATGGTCCTGAATTTATAGTAACCTAGGTAAGTAAAAATGTACATGCATGCTTGATTATAAAAAATTTATATTTTATGTATGAATGTATGTTGAGCAAGCATGATTCATGAACATAATAAATACATGTTATATTCTTGTATTGTAGTAGTTATTCTGGTTGAGGTGATCTTTCTCTGGCCCTTGATAAAAAAGCTTAATAGACAATCTTATGGTCACTTAAAAATCTCAAAACAGTCTCAATCAGAAACCCAGTCCAAGATATTAAGCAACACTTCAATGGATAAGTAAAACCAAGTCTACAAAGTAAAGCCAAAGTTGAAAAGAACCCCATAACTAGGAAAGAAGAATGTGGTGGGCTTTTTCTTTTTTTCTCTGATGTAATGCATCTAGATCTACATGAAGTGTCAGTGCCTTTGGAGCTTTCTTCTGGGAATGGAGAAACAGAAGTAACAGGGATTTTCTTATTTGTTGATGGATTTTTGCTCTTTGGGTTGGCAATATTTGAAGTTGATTTCTCTAGTAACGAGGTAAAGACATGGAGTGGGAAGGCCTTAATCGGAAGGGAGAATTGAAATATGAGCTTTTCACCTTGGCCTGGAAAGAATCATGTTGGTCAAAGCTTAGCTTCTACTTTATAGGAAATAAGTTAATGCCTGCTTGCCTTGTAAGAAGCAACACCTGCCTCGGTGGCCAGCCATCCTGGTTGGCCAGGGACTGAAGCATTTCCCAGAACTTGGGACTTTTAGTGCTCAAACCAGAAGAGTCCCAGACAAGGTGGGACAAGTTAGCCACCCTACTTTTAAGTCTAGATCATTTAATTATTTTAAGAATAAAATATTTTGTTTGGAAATTTAAAAATAAATAAGTAAAGGCATGAGAAAAACAATTATCTTACTTGCTTTCAGTCAAGCTCTCTAAGTGATGTCAAGGAAGCAGCCCTTAATAAGCTTTGGAATTATAAGGAGGCGAGAAAGGGGAATGAGGTGGTTAAAAAACAAAAAAGAAAAGAATCATCCAGGCATCAGAGCCCTCAGAAAAATCCCCAAAGTCCTAATTTGTTTTCCAAATATTGATTCTTTAAAAATTTTGAAGTTGGAAAATAGCCAAGTAATATAAAATTAATTTACTTTTATTATTATTCATTTATTCACTCAGTCATTTATTTATTTATTTATTTGTAATTCAGCATATGGAAAACTATCTCACATATGCTTTGGGATATAATGTTTATAGTACTGTTACATAAGAGAGAAATGATAGGGGCACCTGAGTAGCTCAGCAGGGTAAGCGTCTGCCTTCGGCTCAGGTCATGATCCCAGGGTCCTGTGATGGAGCCACACGTCAGGTTCCTTGCTCACTAAGGAGGAGTTTCTCCCTCTACCTGTCTGTTTTTCCCTCTACCTGTCCCCCCCTCTCATGCTCAATCTCTCTCTCTCTCTCTCAAATAAATAAATAGAATCTTTAAAAAAAATAGAATGATAGCCCTATTTTTATAACCTGATATGCGTGTGTAATTACATGTGCATTTAATGAGAGTATTCAGAAAGAAATGGAAAAAAAAAGCAGGGATAATTATTTAATAATCCTCTAATTATATTATTTAATACCATAATAACTTTTTAAGTGTTAAAAAAACATCTTTTTCTCATGGTCAATTTCAAATACTATTTTTTAGTTGAATTTAATTTGATTTAATTTTAATTGAAATTGTTCTAATAGATTTCATGCCACTGAAATACAGGCCTATATCATTCATATTTTGTTTTATTCTCCTTCCTTAGAAGTGCATTTATTGAAGACATTTACCAAATAAGTACTACAATAGTCTTGTCTTTTATGTTATTACTCTTAATTTTGCTCCCCCTTTACTGTTCCTTCATTTTCAGTTTTCCTTGCAAAATCATCTTTCTCTATATTTCTTTAATTTAAATTCTATCTATCTGTATTTGCAATACTGGCATTCCTTAGAGCTTGTTTCTTGTTCCTCTCCTCCTCTTTCTATATACTCATTCCCTAGGAGATGTCAATGTTTCATTGAAACTTATTTCTATATAATTGCTGACTACTTCCTAACATAAATTCTTTGCCTAGATTGCTCATTAGATAGTAACACTATTCTAATATACAACTTTCTATTTAACTTCACTATTGAATTAATTAAATAAAGTCTAAAATGGAACTCTTTTTAGTTCTCCCTTTTTGAAATGTGTGTTCCATTCTTATTTACCCCTTAATAAATGAAATCTATTAATTAGTATTAATAAAGGACTCTATTCAATATAATCTCTGATTTCTTTCTTTCCTACCATTATCTAGAACCCATTAGTCTGAAGGCAAGTCATGTTGATTTAATTTCAAAATATATCTCAAATGTGAATATTTCCCTACATTTTTTCTGCCATCATTATATCCATAGTATTCTTTTTTTTTTTTAACCAGACCACTACAACAGCATCCTAAATATCTTCATATGATCACTTTTGTTTTTCTCCAACTTAGTCTGTATCTAAAAATTAGAAGATTCTTCCATATGCATAAACATTCAATTTTTTTTTTTCATAGCACTTGAAATAAATTCCAATAAATTTTCCCTGAACCTTAGGCCCTAAGTAATCCAACTCCTGTCTCTTCTGCCTTATCTAACAGCGCTCTCCCTTAAGTAAGCTATAGCCCTCCTGGTGATCCATGAGCTTCTCAAACCACCACGATGTTTCTCAGATTGGGATTTTGGTTATATATTATTTCCTTTTTGGTGAACGTTCCATCCTCCACTTTTAGTCTAGTTATCTATTACTACATAACAAAACACCCCAACACTTAGTGGCTTACAACAATAATCATTTATTAAATGTCACAATTGTGTAGATCAGAAATGTAAGCAGTACTCAGCTGGATAGTCCTTCTGCTCCATTTTGTGTGGAATGAAGTTGCTCAATGGCATATCAGTTAGTGGCTGATCTAGTGTACAGCCTTCAAGACATTTCATTTATAAATCTGCTACCTTAATGAGGAAAGGACCAGTTTCAGCTAGTCCATATTTCCTCTTTATATAATTTCAGGGCTTCACCAGCCATCGGCAAGCTACTTGGACATAGCTAGTAGGTTCTCCAAGAGCATTCAGAGATTAGTAGTGGAAAGTAGCCTTTTTTGTTTTGTTTTGTTTGTTTATTTATTTGATAGACACAGAACACAAGTAGGCAGAGAGGCAGGCAGAGAGAGAGGGGGAAGCAGGCTCCCCGCTGAGCAGAGATCCCAATATGGGGCTGGATCCCAGGACCCTGGGATCATGACCTGAGCCAAAGGCAGAGGCTTTAACCCACTGAGCCTCCCAGGTGCCCCAAAATGTAGTCTTTTAATATTAATGTCCCCAAACTGGCAGATTCAACTTAAACACATTTTATTGGTCAAGGCAGTGGGAGTCTCCCAGATTCAAGACAAAGAAACATAAACTTCACTTCCTGTTATGAAAAGTGTCAATGAATTTGTGGACTTTATTCTGCCACAACCTCAAAGGTCTTGTTTATATTCTACACAAAACATTGCCTCTTCCTAAGTTTTCCCTAAGCAGCATAATTAAATTGAGGGCCTACTATTGATATTTCTCTCGGAACATTGTTTGCTTGTTTATCAACATTTGTGATTTATCATCTTTCATATTTTTTTTTAAGAGGGAGGAAAAGGAGAGGGAGAGGGAGAGAGAGAGAGAAAGAAAATCATAAGCAGGCACCATGCCCTGCACAAAGCCTGATTCTGGGGTCAATCTCAAGATCAGGACCCTGAGATCATGACCTGAGCTGAAATTGAGTCAGAGGCTTAACAGATTGAGCCACCCAGGAGCTTCTATGTTTTTAATTTAAAAATTTTTTCTATGCTTCATCTGCTAAGAAATAATTTGTAGTAAGACAAGAATGTTCACCTGTTTGTTTCTGTCTTTTAGTGCCTAATATACTACTGACAATATAACAAGTATTGAGTCAGTATTTAATAAATAACTTTTTAAGGAATAAATGTGAATTGATATTTTTGTTAAAACATTTCACACAAATGCAGAGTAATGCAATTTTGAGAACAACTCCTGTGAAATAATTTGTGCAAACAAGTTGGTCATGAAATCACAGTAAATTACTTGGCTATTAAGGGATTGGAGAGGGACTATAGAAAAACAAATGAACAAGAGGATGCATTAAAAGAAAAACAGCTAAACAGAGCCATGGTGTTCCAAACATGCTGGTCAGTCACATTTGAAACTTTATAACTAAGTCTGAGAGTCACATATTTAGAAAAATAGAGAATAATAAGTATATGAAGTTAAGTGAAAATGTAAAATGAAATACTTCAGGGGACTTGGAATATTTGGCTTATAAAATCCTGTGGGACAAATATAACTGATATCTTCAAATGTTGAGGAGCTGTCACATGTAAGATTTTTTTCTCTCTATTTTCCTCAGAACTCTGATTAATAATGTGTCAAAGATGAATTTTGCAATTAAGATGATTCTTAAGCAACCCACAATGATTACTCTAAGGAAAAAAAAAAGAAAGATTTAACATGTTTCTGCCAGTATTTCTTTAGGCTGCTCTAGTTGCTTCATCTTCTCACACCTGGGATTAGATTTGAAGCTTTCTTGTCACCTTTGGTGTAGTAGTTACATTGATTTTCAGTCATAAGAAGTGGGTCAATTAAATAATTTTTCTTTGTCATATTAATCATTCACTTATTAAGGTATTAACTGTTTTAAGTACCCATACTGTGTAAAATCTCAGAAGCGTAGCCATGAGGAAATCATAGCAGACCCTGTTGCAGGGGTTTCTCTTTGTCAGAGAATACACCTGGGCTCTGGGTCAAGTGAATGAAAATAAAATTCAGCAAATTAATTAAAGCAGCTACACTACCCTGTTCTCTGCACTTTCCTTTCAATGTTGTTATGAACCTAAAACTATTCTAAGAAGAAGAATCTTTAAAATTCAGTAAAAAATTATAAATTCTCTAAATGGCTTATTTCCAAATTTACTAAATTTATAAGCTGGCCAAAAATTTGTCTCTACAAACTGTCTTTCAAATTCTTAAAATATTCTTAAAATTGTGTCTACGAATTGCCAGGGAGAAAATCAGTATCAGTGTGTCCTATGGCTAGTCCAATTGAATCCAAAATCATTTCTTGATGTACCTATTTTATAGATATATTAAATCTATTTATACCTATACCTTGATGTACTTTTTTTTTCTAAAGGGAAAATTTAGCACAAACAAACAAACCAATAATAATAAAATCCCTCCTTTTTTTTCCTCTGCACGATAATTAAACTCTTTCCAGAGTCTGTTCTTAAAATTAGCATGGGAAACCCCTTTTTAACTTTGAAATTACCTCTTGTAAAGTCTTAGTGTTTGTGAGGGACAGAAGGTGGGAAAATAAAATGAAGACTTTGATCTTTTGGTCATTACTCTGTTTATGCACTGTGACAATATTTTGGAATTAATTAGATTTTCAAGACTGAGGTCTGCTTCAACATGAACCTCTGTTAAATTTTGTTCAAAAAATAAACTCAACCTCTAAATATTTTTCTGAAGAAGCTTTTTAAGTATATACTTTTGAAAGAATAGGAGTACTTTATGATGAAAGTATAGCAAATACGTTGGCTAGCACTATACTGTGAAATGTAGTGTCTTTGCTATCACATGTAAGAATGGTTGAGAGACACAGTGAAAAACAGTATCTCAACTGAGCAGGGAACCCGATGCATGGTTCATTCCTGGAACTCTGGGATTGTAACCTGAGCCAAAGGCAGATGTTTAACTGACTGAGCCACCTAGCCATCCCATAACTGTGTTTTTCAGTAAGTTTTTTTTTCATACCATACCAAGAGCCAAAAAATCCCCACATATTTCATTTATTTTATATATCTTGGTATCTTTTAATCTATAAAATCCTTTCCTTTTTTGTCTTGCCCTTTATTTTGTTTTATTTCTTCTATATAATTTTCCACATTTAGGGTTTAGCTAATTGCATCCCTATATCATTTAACATATCTCTATTTTTTAAGTTTCATATAAAGTGATTACATCAAATGGTTTAATCAAGCTCAATTTTTATTTTTATTTTTTATCAAGAATATCTTATTAATCTCAAGATATCTGGCCATCTCTCATTTTGCAATCTTTTGTTATAAAATTCTCTGTTAGCTTTCACTTAATGTGTTAGTAGCCATTCAAGATCATTGCCAACAGTCATTTCTCCATTAGGGGATACAAATTTGTGTTGCTTCAATGCTATCATTTTTTTCTGGATATATTAGCTGTAATTCTTTCATAAAAATTTACTCGTGAACTATTTTGCTACCCTTAAATATATTTGTACACCAAAGGAAAGATAACTGGTTCACTTCCTGGTTATTTATTAATTTCCAGAAAAATGAATTATTGCCCTAGCAACTTCCAGAGGTAATCAAAGAGATTTTAAAAATTATTATAAGCTCATTTTTTTAACATGTTTGGAATGTTCATAGCAATCACTGTAGTTTTTAATGTTTAACCATACTGTTTTTAACAGGTAGAAGCTCATTCACTTTGACTCCCATGACTTCCAAAGACTCTAGTAGTCTTTAATAGTTTCTTTGTGTTGCTATGAAAATAATTCTAGGATTATGTTGTGCAGTTCTTATCAGAGAGTGGAATGTAACCTTTCTTCAAGAAGTTTTGACTTTACTAAGAACTCTTATTTAGAGACCATGGTCTGTGTTCTTTATATTTGGTTTGACTACTGCTTCTGGCCTTTTTCCGTTTAGTAGCCAGAAAATAAATATTTACTATAATGTGGAAGAGAAAATACATAACAAGAGTTAATATTCTAGTTATAATTAAAATTAACAGTACTGAGTTTTTATTAAATTTTTTCCTTTCATTTTTTATCTCTTCATTGTTACTCAACATCATATTTCCTAAAGACAATATAACACTTGCTTTTGATTTATCATCTATGTCTCTCTGTACCTATCTAAATGTACATATCTATTTACATGTAAATCTTAAAAGTAATAATGCCAATATTATTTCTATGAATATCATTATCACAATACCATTTGATATTTCTTTTCAGTTCTTTTTAATTTTGACATATCCCACTAAAGATGTGTGATTACATTACTGTCTTAAGGTCATAAAACATAATTATTGTATAGTTAAGCCATCAAAATTAATTTATAATTTAGTTTTATTTTCTACTTGTAGGGTTTTTTTTATTTTTTTATTTTTTTATTTTTTTAAAGATTTTATTTATTTATTTGATAGACAGAAATCACAAGTAGGCAGAGAGGCAGAGAGAGAGGAGGAAGCAGGCTGTCCGCAGAGCAGAGAGCCCGATGCGGGGCTCGATCCCATGACCCTGGGATCATGACCTGAGCCGAAGGCAGAGGCTTTAACCCACTGAGCCACCCAGGTGCCCCTACTTGTAGGGTTTTTAAAATTAATTTAGATTTAATTTTTTATAATCATTTAAAACAACTAGAAGTCTCTAAAGTGTAATCTGTAAAACAAGATACATTCAGAGGACTGTACCTTCAATTTATTTTCCCCTAAGTCTCTTTACTTCTACTCTTTCAATAGTAATTTTCATTAGTTTTTTGTTCCTACTTCCATTTGTAAAATACAGACATCTATTATACAAATGTACAGGTGAATAGATTTATCTCCATTTATATGTATATCTTAACCCCTTCGTAAATGAAAGATAATGCAATAATCACATTGTTTTATATCTAAAATATTTTTAGGGGTTAATCTATAGTCATGTATAAAGATTTTCCTCATTCTTTTTAAGAATTGATAGTACTCCATTCCATGGATGTTCCATAGTTTCTTCACCTAGTACCCTGTAGATGAACATTTTGATTATTTCTAGTGCTTTTTTGTTTTGACAAATAGAGCAACAATAAATAGCTTTGTGCACATGCCATTTCAGTTCTCATATCTTTAGGAAAGATTCCTAACGAAGAGATTTACGTTTAAAGGGACAAATGAAAAAGCATTTTTTCTAGATATTACCAAATTCCTTTTTACAGATATTGTATAACTATGTATTTCTACCAGCAATATATGAATGTGTATTTCCTATACTATTTTCATGGTATCTAGAGTAGAAGATGAATCCTCCTATTGGACAAAATACACATCAGATTACTTCCTGGAATCATATTAGGTAAGTTTATCACCTCTAGAGTTTCAATAGGCATAAGTTTTGACAATGATAGTTATTTTTGTAAAGGACTTATCTAATCATTTGGGCATCTTTCTTCCAGTAAACACTCTCTGGGATCAGTGACAGTGCTTGAAGTGATATGGGTAACTTACTAGGTTATCTGGTTTCAGGAGACCTAAAAATTTAAGGAAACTTTTAGGAATTGGCCCTATATCCTACTAGGTAGCCTTGATCCAGTCTGAAGACCACGCCAGCACTATTCTCTAAAGTGGCATATTTTAGGCTAACTCTTAGATACATTTATTTAAAGGGATAATCAGAGAAAGAATGGCCTTCTCCCAAAAGTGAGCATACACAGAGGCTTACAGAATTGTCATACTTTTTTTTTTTTTTTAATCTTTGGGCTTTAGTAGTGCCATCATCACCAGAAGGTACACATGTTATGCCTTAGTCATCTCTTTCATGACCTGTTCCCCTAGGAAGCAACTCAGAACAACAAAGTCACTGGAGAGTTAAAGAGTGTAGATGAGGGCAGTTAACCACCACAATGCACCTGTCAGATGTCCAGCTGGCTCACATATAACTGAACATAAGGTTGATTGGCTCTTTGCCCAGAGAAACCAATGTATCCTGAAGGGTGTCATACTGACAATTATGGATATGCAAAATTGTTCTCACATTCAAGGTTAAGAGCAACTTATTCTGAGCTCACATCTTTATGTGATTTTTTTTGATGGCATATGGGGTCATTTTGGAGCCTAGTCTCTTGAGGCAAGAATTGTTACCACAACTCATTTGTTCTAAATTATGGTTGCTGTTCAAATAGTTTAAAAATTAATCATCCTTTTAGGTTTTGACTATTGTTTTAAATGATTACCTAGGGAAAATTGGAAATAATGTAAATTAACACCTAAGTTATAAAAAAAATAAATGTATTGATCAGAGCTGAGTGTAATAATGATGGATGATCTCTATTGATAATAAGTGTTTATTTGATAATATGTCATCAAATAGCATAACAATATGATATTCAATAATTAAAATTGCCCTCCTATGTGCCTTGTAAGGCAATTACCAACAAAATAATTATCTATTTTCTGGATTTCACATTAAAGTAAACTACCAAAACGTACTTAATGTTTTATAGTTTTTTTAATAACCACCCTAGATAGTGTCTTTATTATGCATGTATTTTTAAATATTTTATTTATTTATTTGAGAGAGAGAGAGAGTGCACAGAAGCAGGGGGAGAGGGAGAGAGAGTGGGAAAAGCAGACTCCCCTGCCAAGCAGGGACCCCAATGTGGGGCTTGATCCCAGGACACTGGGATCATGACCTAAGCCAAGGAAGATGCTTAACTGACTGAGGCACACTGATGCCCCTATTCTGTATATTTATGATAAAACTTATGTTTTATTCATTTGAGGATTACATAATCTGTTCCATTTTGAAGGGATTATCAGAATATAATTGTCATTTTCTCAGAAACTTCTTGTATTTTGGGACATTGTCAGAGAAGATTTATTAAATGCATTAATCCTTTTTTGAAAGAAAGATGAAATAGTAATAGAAATATTTGGGTCCTATTTATGTCAGTAAAAGTCATATTTATTCTATATTTATAAGGCAAATGCATTCTCCATCATTTCCCAGATAACATATAGGAAAATGTTAGTGTTTTAAAATTATGCCTAAGTTTTCCAAATCAGTTGTTAACATGTAATATTATGTTGATAAGAACACTATGACATAGATTAGTTTGAATGAAATTTTAATCTTTTAAATTTTCTTTTTGAATATCTTATCAATATTAAAATATATTTTGTTCTTTTCCTATTAGCAACAATAAATGCATAATATTTAAAAGACTCATATTCTTTTGTTTTGACCTGTCTCTTATTATAATGAGATTTTAGGCTAAAAGACTCATTTAGTTTATTAGAGTTTTAATGAGTTTACTAGTTGCTATTTTATTCCTATTTCTAGTTATCTTTGTAGTTCCCAAATTTGTTTTACCACCACCTCTATATTTTGTAGTTAGGGTCTTTATTAACTTGCCACTAGTTGTGAAGATGCAACTGCTATTGATTTCAAGTAAATACTGGATTAATCACTAAATCTTGTGTAGCACCTACCACTGGTAAACACTTAGAAAAGTATGGGGAAATCCAAAATGAAAATGCTTTCAAATAACTTACAAATTACAAGAAGTGTGCATTTTTATGAGTGCATATTAAAATGTTTAAATAGCTCTATTTTTATTCACCTTAGCCTGGTAGAACCATACTTTACCAAACTTAATGTAATTTTAGCTTGAAAATAAGACATTCAATTTAGATGAATTAATCTCCTTATTTCTATTTGAACATCAACTGTTTCCACTATCTAAAATTTGACTCTTTTCTTTTCCCCGATTCAATTCTTATCTTTCAAAAAATGCATTTTTCCAAAACAAAATTCTTAGTTAATGACATTCCACTTGAATTTTCTTTTCCTTTTACCATTTGCCAACATTTGGATACTTTTAATATAACTTTACTAATTTTGTATTGCTTTTAAGAGTTTTAAATTTTTCTTTTAAAAATATATTGTGTATCTTGAGCCCAGCTATGTATTTCTATATTTTGCATTCCCCCATGTCCTTAACTAATTATAAAAGAGTGAAAGATACTAATTAACTACAATCATTTATGAAGTATTATTGATAATGTAAGAGACTTAAATATATATGTATCTCAGGAAAAATATTGAGAAAAGATATATAAAACAAGGCATATGAGGGTGTCCATGCATTATTCTTTCTTCTTTGGACTATACAAATATACGAAAGACATTAACTTTAAAAAATCATTAATTACTGCAGTAAAATGAAAGATTGCCCCAAAGTCTTCATCTCTCCTTGAATTCACATACTTATCATTGCCTTTATTGTAAGGGATTTTATCTCCTCACTCTTTGACTTTTCACTTTGGCTAATTGCATGAGGCAAAAGTGGTGGTGTGGTGTTAAGTCTACGCCTAAAAAAGGCCTCATGCATTTCTACTTGTGTTTTTCCCATTGCTGTGAGAATAATATAACCTGGCTAGCTTACTGGTGTAATCTGGGTCCACTTTCTGATAAATGAGCTCATGAGCTTGATGTTCTCAGGTCTACCATGTAATAACATATCACTCAGAAGCCACCAAACTAATGCAAAGTTTAGACTTTAGCTTGGGGATGAGTCTCTGGAAGACTTCAAGACTTTCTGAGTCAATGGTCATCATATGGTATTGTATTGCATTAGGTAGAATGCATGTGTCTCAGGGGATGGGAAAAGCACTCATTTGGGGAATTTCAGCTTCCTATTTTCACAGTTTTAGTTTCTGCTGGACTAGAGGTCCAAGTTTCTGTGGAAGAATAATCCTACTAACGGAATAAAGATTTCACTAAACAAAAGCTAAGACTGACACCTGGCACCTGATCACTTGTGTTCTTCATTCCAGTAGACAAGCAGACAAAGAAAGGAACCACTATAATGTGACAGTTTAATTCTGATTATCATGAGATAGCAGTTGTTACTACTTGTTGGGAGCAGAAAATTTGTTTGGGATTTGATAAATTTATTCTGAAACCATTTATTATGTCTGCGATCATAACTGTGACTGGGCAGTTATACCAAACAATGCCTAGAAAACAGCATGATAGCTAGGGATAAAGATCTCTTTGGGAATATAGATTTGGGCTACTTTAGATGTTTAACAATACAAATCAGCAAATAATCCAGTCAGGAGTGAAGAGCATCAAGAACATTTTGCAGAAGAGAAAAATGATGAATTTTAATTATTTTCTCAGGATCAACTGCTTCAGCAGAAGTATAGTTTGACTCTCTCTCTCTCTCTCTCTCTCTCTCGTAAATTGTTTCTTCAAATGTTGTGACTGCTTACTATCTTTAAGAAACATTTGCAAGGGGAAAAAAAAAAGAATCATTTGCAAGGGAGTGCCTGGGTGGCTCAGTCGTTAAGTGTCTGCCTTTGGTTCAGGTCATGATCCCAGGACCCTGGGATCCAGCCCGTGTCTGGCTCCCTGATCTGCAGGGGGCTGCTTCTCCCTCTCCCACTCCCCCTTCTTGTCCCCCTGTTTGTCCCTCTCTCGCTGTCTCTCTCTGTCAAGTAAATAAAATCTTTAAAAAAAGAAACCTGTTCAAGTTGAAGTGATTATAATGTGGTGTATGAGTAGATGTGAGCAGACAATGTCCCACCTTCAAGCCCTCATTCCTCCTATTTCTCCAAATGCCAGTACCTGCCTCTCTATGTCCCATTAGGCCTGCTTTGCCCTTATGTTCCCTTAGACCTGCTGTGCAAAGCAAGACAGAAGTATCAGGAATCTAATAACCGTTTTGGAATATATCCTCAGTTAAGGGTGAACAGAACAAAAACACTCCAGATCTTTGGCCTTTTAAGTGGTATTATGATGAGATGGGTATACTACACTGGCTTCCAAATTTCTGCAATAGAATTCATCTCAGATTTCCTACAGCCTTTAATTGGCTGCCTTCCATCCATTTTCACTCCTCCCTCTCCCTTTGTTGTCTCCTGAGATCACCTACTAATAAACTAATTGTACCCAAATTCTACATCTGTTAGGATGATATTATGAAAAAAAAAGTGTTGGAAAGGATGTAGAGAAAAAGCAATCATTGTACACTATTGAGGGAAAGTAAATTGATGCAATCTATGGAAAACAGTGTGAAGGTTCCTCAAAAAATTGAAAACAAGAGTATCATATGGTCTAGCAGTTTCTCTTCTACATATAAATCCAAAAGAAATGAAATTAGAATCTGCACTCCCATTTTTTAAAAGATTTTATTTATTTATTTGACAGACAGAGATCACAAGTAGGCAGAGAGGCAGGCAGAGAGAGGAGAAAGCAGGCTCCCCGCCAAGCAGAGAGCCCAATGCAGGGCTCGATCCCAGGACTCTGGTATCATGACCTGAGCTGAAGGCAGAGGCTTAACCCACTGAGCCACCCAGGCGCCCCTGCACTCCCAATTTTAACACAGCATTATTCACAATAGCCAATACATGGGTGCAACCTAAATCTCTGTTGACTAATGGATGGATAAAGAAATTTTGATATATACATACAGTTGAATGTTATCCAGCATTAAAAAGGGGGAGAGGGAGGAAATCCTACAACTTACAACAACAACACAGATGAGCCTAGAGATATTATGGTAAGTGAAACAAGTCAGACACTGAAGTACAAATGCTACATGATACCACTTATATGAGAAACCTAAAATCATCAAACTCATAGAAGCAGAAAGTAGAATGGAGATTAGCAAGATCTTGGGGCAGGGCGGACAATGGTATATGAGAGAAAGGTTATAAAGTTTCAGTTACACAAAATAAGTCCTAGAGGTTTATTATATACCATAGTACCTGCTTTAATACTTACTGTATACTTAAAAAATTGATCTTATGTTAAAAAAATGAAGAAGGTAGAAGGAAACTTTTGGAGGTAATGGATATGTTTATTATATAGATTGTGGTGATGGTTTCCTCAGTATGTGCTTATCTCCAAATTTTTCAAGTTATACATTAAATATATACAGCTTTTCATATGTCAACCATGTGTCATTAAAGAGGTTTTAAAAATATAGAAATTTTTCTCTTAAAGATATTCTTAGGTTAAAACAAAACAAAATTTAAAAAAAGGAAAAACCTTGTCTCATTTTGCATGCCATTTTAACATCCATATGTATATATATAATTTCATATTACATTATTTCAAAAATTATTAGATACCCTAAGATTTACTGGAAAGATAAAGAAACTAAATTACACGCCTAACTACATAATGAAGTGTGGTAATGGTAGAGCTAGAATTAGGAATTTAGGAATAAGTTTCTCTGATTTTTGCTATAAATTCTTTCAGTTATATAATGGTTTTCCTCTTTGTCAATTCTTTTAATTAAAAAGCTTGATGCTTACCCAAGCACTTTTACTTTGAACTCTTAGAAACAGTTTGCATCAAATGTATCAAGAAACATTTCCAGTCATACCAAAGCTATTCTGATGAGATCGGGCGCATTCAGTGTGGTATGGTCGTAGACACCAAAGTTATTCTGAATGAAGTTTTACTTGTATTATTTGAGACTGACATTATTTATGTGTTTAATAAAGATGTGGGTTGGGATATAGATGGACTTTAGTGCATGAGGGATTAAAATAAATTTATTGAGGGACACCTGGGTGGCTCAGTCTGTTAATCCCCTGCCTTCAGCTCGGGTCATGATCCCAGGGTCCTGGGATTCCATCTACATTGGGATCCTTGCTCAGTGGGGATTCTGCTTCTTCCTCTACCTGCCACTCCCCCTGTTTATATGTTGCCTTTCACTCTCTCTCTGACAAATAAATGAAATCTTTAAAAATAAATAAATAAATAAATAAATAAATAAATAAATCTATTGAGGTATTCAAATTAGTATCTCAAACAGAGTCCCTGACAGGGAGAAAACAATAAAAATACATAATAACCATGCCTTATATTTACAAAGAATGTTGTAAGCTAGAAGGTATTTCCACTCTGTATTTCAAGTTTCACAATAACTCTTGAAGTGGGAATTATTGCCATCATTCTATATTAAGTAAGCAATTCAAACTCTGAACTGTGAAGTGGATTGTTCATTGTTAAATGCATTCAGTAAGTGCTAAAGTCAAGACTACTAATTAACTTATAATTAAAATAGAATACTTTTTTATAAAACAACACTATGTGTAAATAAACTATGAATTAGAAATAACCTTTGGTTTTATATTTAACTTCCACCTCTCTACCCATTCTTTTCCTCAATTAAGAAGTTCCTTGAAGAAGTTGGATCAAATAGCTTTGCATTGAAAAATAAAGGAACTTGCTTGGTGTTAAATTAATACTAATACCACTTTCATTTATTTTGCAAACACTTCTTTACATGGGAGTAAATATAAAAAATAGGTATTTTCCTCTAGTCTCATAATTAGTTCCTCAAAATGGAGTGATAGGGGAATCCTATGCCACTTGATATCAGTGAAACATATCTGGAAAAGAAAAATAACTAAATTTCAACTAATATCAATCCTACTGTTTAAAAGTAACAACCGATTATTTATCCTAATAGTCCATACAATGAGCTATTATTAATCTGGGAGAGAGGTTAAAATTAAAATGGCTTAATTAATTTGTACATTCCTGAATGACTAATACAAAACTTCTGAAGTTTGAAGTTGGCATTGCAGAAATAATCATGCTTTTAGTGGATCAGAGTGAAAATACAGGCTAGGTAACAGAAAATTTTAAAATTTAGTATGCTAATTAAAATCCACAGGAGAAATTGCTCTCACTGATCAGTACCAAGAAACACTTGGCTTCCCTTGTTGACTTAAATGCTTTCACCTGATCAGCATCATTACTAAACCGAAATCTAGAGAGACATCGGCCTACTGTTAGAAACAAGATCCTCACATTTGCTTGCCTACAAGCTAGAGACTATTATTTAAGCTAGTAAAAAGAATAAACTAGAAATTTTTAGTGAACTCCTACAATCTGAATATGACCCAGGGTGAGAGTGTAAAGCCATTAAGGATTGCAGACATGTTAATTTTGGATCCTCTTCCAGGCTTTTTCTCCAAGTGCTCCTTAGGAGGCCACAGGGAAGATCAGGCAGAATTCAGAGAAATCCTGCCCATGGTGCTTTCTGGGTGAGAGGAATGTGCTAAAGATCCAGGCTGACTCACTTTCTCTCTGATGTCTACCTATGTGTCTGTTCTTGGTATTTATTATTTAATTTTTCTTCTTATTTTGGGTATGATTTTCCTTTTTTTATTTTCTTGCTAACTTTTTAATTTGACACAATGGCAGGCATTGAGGAATTTAATTTTTTATATGCTGGATATTTTTGTACCTGTATAAATATTCTTGAGCTTTCATTCTGAGACACATTTAAGTTATTGATAAAAGTTTGATCCTTGGGGTGCGTGGGTGACTTAGTCAGCTAAATGTCTGTCTTTGGCGCAGGTCATGATGCTGGGGTCCTGGGATCATTCCTTGCTCTGTGGGGGGCCTGCTTCTCCCATTGTGTGTGCTCTCTCATTTCTCTCTCTTTAATGACTAAATAAAAAAATAAAGTTTGGGGGCATGTGGGTGGCTCAGTGGATTAAGCCTCTGACTTAGGCTCAGGTCATGGTCTCAGGGTCCTGGGATTAAGCCCCGAATCAGGCTCTCTGCTCAGCGGGGAGCCTGTTTCCCCCCTCTCTGCCTGCTTGTGATCTCTCTCTCTCTCTGTCAAATAAATAAATAGAATCTTGAAAAAAAAAAAAAGTTTGATTCTTTGTGTCTTACTTTTAGGACTTGTTGAGCACATCTAGAATAGTGCTCAGTCATTAACTAATTATTTCCCCAACAATTAAAGCAATATGGTCTGTGTTCTCTGCACATTGTTCCATGAATTCTGAGGTCTGTCGACTTGATAGTGGAATAAGAACCATTGCCAGTGTGGTGTATGTGTGCCAGGCACTGTCACCTCTAACTTTTTGTGTGGTTCTTTCTTTGGTTGAGGGTTTATTCCCTGTAATGATGTGCAGCTGAATATTATAGAAGCTCTGTGGATCCTTGTAGTTCTCCCTCTGAAGAGATCTCTCTTCTCATTCTTTGTCCCATAAACTCTGGCCTCCTTGTTCTCTAAAGATTCTCTGCTCCATCTCAACTCATGAAGTTGGTCAGCTTTTGAGGATATTCTCATATTTATTATTGCTATTTAGCATAAATACTTAACTAAGTCATATTAGTTATGTTCTTTAAATTAAATACATAGAATTATTTGTATTTCTACTCTTAACTTATCTTCTTTATTCACTCAACCCTATCATATTAGTTTTGCCTATGAAAAATAAAACATCATCCAAATTTAGATATATGAACTTTAAGTTTCATATGAATATAATAAGTATCTGTCTTCAGATTGTAGTTTATTGCCACCTATCACTTCAATTAATCCCAGAGTTCTGTAATTTCCATATCAGTAGCCTTATTTAACATATCCAGTTTTTTACCCACATTATTCCATGGTCCCACATTTTAAAAACATATGTTCTACTCACTAATCTATATCATCTTTAAAAAAAATTATTCATTTATTAATTTGAGAAAGAGTGAGCAAGTCAGGAGGGAGAGGGAGAGAGAATCTGAAGCAGATGCTACACTGAGCACAGAGCCCGAAACAGGGCTTGACCCCACAGTCACAGGATCAGGACCTGAGCCAAAACTGAGTCAGCTGCTTGACCATCTGAGCCAGGCAGGCACCCCAGTGTGTATATCTTCTTCTCATATTCACATTCAAACACACATATGCACATACACACACATACACAAGTACACACATAGAAAATTAAATTATGGCAAAATACTATAATTCAGCAAATTTCCTTAGCTAACCCAGATCCAGCAACTAATCTCTTGGCATTGCACATAACCACTTTATGCTTCTTAACATATTTTATTTAACAGTATGTACTTAGAGTACTTTTTTCCTATTCCATAATTGCTATTCTATACCCATCTCTCTATATCCATTATCTCTTTATATGTCAGTCTTTCCAAAAGGACCTTAAGAAAGTTTGGAGAGAGCTAGAAAATCAACATATATTTTTTTAATATTTATATTCATTAATATGTGTCAGTATGTTACATACATTATTAAGAAAAATCTAAATTTCTTGGGGCTTAAAACTTTTTTTTTCATAATTTTACTATTAGTTAAAATTAAGTTCAAGAAGATTGCTTTTCAAAGTTGAAATATGTGGCACAGGCAAAATTTTGTTCCAGTTAAAACTGGCTATATATATCTCTTGGTCCTTATCATGTCATCCAGGTCTTATATATTATAGCACCTACATACATGTTTATTGATTGAATGAATGCCACTTCCATGTTTTCTCCCTTATTGATTCATTCATTTGTTTATCTTTGTGTTTACTTCTGGTCCCAATCACCTGTTTAGTTCTTTACTAAAAAGCACTTAAAATGTTTGGCACACATATGGAGGGAACTAACAAATGTTTATCCATGATAATTCATCTTAGGAAATACATGCTTAGTATTTTCTTTTTTGAATGAAATAAATTCAAGCTTTGTGATTGCTAAGTTAAAGATAGGCAATCATATGGAATCCCAGGAAAAGGAGCTGCTCAAAATAGAGAAGAAAAGAGGAATTTACTTTTTTTTTTTAATAATCTGTAAGACATATTGAGTTACTGAGCACTTTCAATAAGTAGCACCCCTATAAATTTTCCAACTGAGTTCTGAGAAATAGAGAGTAATAGAAAACAAAAATATCCCATTACAATTTCTAAACAGTAGGTTGGAAAACTAAATTATGTATAAAACCAGTATTAATTTTTTATTATGAAACAATTGAATTTGTGTATCAGTTCTAGCAGTTTTTGGGTAGAGTCTTTGGGCTTTCTATTTAAAGTATCATGTCATCTGCAAATAGTAAAAGTTTGATTTCTTCCTTGTTGATTTGGATGCCTTTTATTTTTTGTGTTGTCTGATTGTTGTGGCTAGGACTCACCATAATGAAGCAGCAGAAAGAGAAATCAATCCCATTTACAACTGCACCAAAAACTCTAAGATACCTAGGAATAAACCTAAACAAAGAGTTAAAAGATCTGTACTCTGAAAACTGTAAAACACTAGTGAAAGAAATTGAAGATGACACAAAGGCATGGGACCACATTCCATCCTCATGGGATAGAACAAATATTGTTAAAGCAAGCTACACATTTAATGCAACCCTTATCAAAATACCCACCAGCATTTTTCACAGAGCTAGAACAAACAATCCTAAAAATTTTATGGAACCACAAAAGACCCTGAATAGCCAAAGCAATCTTGAAAAAGAAAAGCAAAACTGGTGGCATCACAATTTCAGACTTCAAGATATAATACAAAGCTATTGTGATCAAGGACGTATGGTACTGGCACACAAACAGACACATAGATCAATGGACCAGCACAGAAAACCCAGAAATGGGCCCACAACTATATGGTCAATTAATCTTCAACAAAGCAGGAAAGAATATCCATTGGAAAAGACAGTCTCTTCAACAAATGGTGTTTAGAAAACTGGACAGCAATGTGCAAAAGAATGGTACTGGAGCACTCTCTTACACCATACACAAAAATAAATTCTAAATGGATGAAAGAATAAGAGACACTTAATTTCAGGAAATAAATTAAGGACTCTGGGGAGGGGAGGATAGGGTGGCTGGGTGATGGATATTGGGGAGGGTATGTGCTATGGTGAGTGCTGTGAATTGTGTAAGACTGATAATTCATAGACCTGTGCCCCTGAAACAAATAATACATTATATGTTAATAAAATTAATTAATCAATTAATTAATTAATCAAACATTTAAAATCCTAGAGAGGAATATAAGCAGTAACCTCTTTGACATTGGTTGTAGAACTTCTGATGAGATGTCTTCTAAGTCAAGGGAAACAAGAACAAAAATAAACTATTAGGACCTCATCAAAATAAAGAGCTTCCACAGAGTGAAGGAAACAATCAGCAAAATAAAGTCAGCCCACAGAATGGGAGAAGATATTTGCAAATGATATATCTGATAAAGGGTTAGTATTGAAAACATATAAAAATAACTTACAAAACTCAACACCTAAAAAAAGAAATAACGTAACTAAAAAATGAACAGAATACATGAATAAACATTTTTTTTTCCAAAGAAAACATTTAGCTAGCCAAGAGATACATGAAAAAATCATCAATATCACACATCATCAAGGAAATACAAATCAAAAAATCACCTTATGCCGGTCAGAATGGCTAAAATTAACAGCACAGGAACAGCATTAGAGAGAATGTGGAGAAAGCAAAATCTTCTTACCTTGTTGGTGGGAAAGTAAACCAGTGTAACCACTCTGGAAAACAGTATGGTGGTTCTTCAAAAGGTTAAAAATAAAGGCACCTGGGTAGCTCAGTCTGTTAAGCATCTGCCTTTGTCTCAGGTCACAATCTCAGGGTCCTGGGATTGAGCCCTGCATCAGCCTCCCTGCTCAGTGAGGTGTCTGCTTCTTCTCCCACTGTCTCTCCCCTACCTCATGCTATTTCTCACTCTCACACTCTCTCTCAAATAAATAAATAGACAAATCTTTTTAACAAATTTAAAAATAGAGCTACCCTATAATCCAGAAATTGTGGTACTAGGTATTTACCCAAAAGATATACGAATAATGATTTGAAAGGATACATGCACCTCGATGTTTATAACAGAATTATCAACAATACCCCAAATGTAGAAAGAGCCCAAAAATTCATCAACTGATGAATGGATAAAGAAGAGGTGATATTACATATATATATATATATATATATATATATATATATACATACATACATACATACATATATGTATATATATATAATATATTAAAATATTACCCATAATATATATATTACAATATTACTCAGCCATCAAAAAGAGTGAAATCTTGCCATTTGTGATAACATGGATAGAGCTAAAGAGTATTATGCTAAAGGGGGTAAATCAGAGAAATACAATTACCATATGATTTCCTTCATATGTGGAATCTAAGAAAGACAAATGGTTGTAAAGGGGATAAAAATATACAAAAACCAAGAAATATATTCTTAATTTTAGAGAACAAACTGATGGTTGCCAGAGGGCAGGTAGGATGGAGGAATGTGTAAAATACTTAACAGATATTAAGGAGAGCACTTTTGAAGAGCACCAGGTGTTGTATGTAAATGTAATTTATGTAAATTAGAATGTATTGAATCAACACTACTAATACTCTGTATGTTAAGTAACTGGAATTTAGATAAAAAATTAGGAACAAATTATAAATATTAAAGAATAAATTCACAGATAAAAAATAGACAAATAAAAAGATTCTTTTTTCTTTTTTACATATATTAAAGACTTTAATAAGACAAGTTTAATAAGCTTAATAAGACAAGTTCTTGTCTTATTAGATACCATTGTAAGAAAAGCAATCCACAGCACTTACTTAACATCTTGCTCACAATAAAAGATCAGAAATAATTTTGACTTACATGATAAATTCTTCAAGAAATTAGAGAAATAAAACCCTTTACAGTTTATTTTTATTACTGTATTTTAATGACAGACTCATTTTTTTTTACTTTGGGTTTGTTCTCTTATTTATATTTAATTTACTAATTTTCTTTGCTTTTTTAAGTTTTTTAATAAACATATAATGTATTATTAGCCCCAGGGGTACAGGTCTGTGAATCACCAGGTTTATACACTTCACAGCACTCACCATAGCACACACCGTCCCCAATGTCCAAAACCCCACCCCCCTCCCCCAACCCCCTCCACCCGGCCACCCTCAGTTTGTTTTGTAAGAATAAGAGTCTCTTGTGGTTTGTCTCCCTCCTGATCCCATATTGTTTCATTTATTCTTTTCCTACCATCCAACCCCCACACGTTGTATCTCTACTTCCTCATATCATGGAGATCATATGATAGTTGTCTTTCTCCAATTGACATTTTGCTAAGCATAATACCCTCTAGTTCCATCAACATTGTCACAAATTTCATTTCTTTTGATGGCTGATATATTCCACTGTGTGTATGTATATATATATATATATATATATATATATATATATACCACCTATTCTTTATCCATTCATCTGTTGATGGACATTTAGGTTCTTTCCATAGTTGGGCTACTGTGGATATTGCTGCTATAAACATTCAGGTGCACGTGCCCCTTTGGATCACTATGTTTGTATCTTTAGGGTAAATACACAGTAGTGCAATTGCTGGCTCATAGGGTAGCTCTATTTTCAATTTTTTGAGGAACCTCCATGCTGTTTTCCAGAGTAGTTGCACCAGCTTGCATTCCCACCAACAGTGTACAAGGGTTCCCCTTTCTCTGCATCCTCGTCAGCATCTGTCATTTCCTGACTTGTTAATTTTCGCCATTCTGACTGGTGTGAGGTGGAATCTTATTGTGGTTTTGATTTGTATTTCCCTGATGCCCAGTGATGTGGAGCACTTTTTCATGTGTCTGTTGGCCATCTGGATGTCTTCTTTGCAGAAATGTCTGTTCATGTCCTCTGCCCATTTCTTGATTGTATTATTTGTTCTTTGGATGTTGAGTTTGCCAAACTCTTTAAAGATTATGGATACTAGCCCTTTATCTGACATGTTGTTTGCAAATATCTTCTCCTGTTCTGTCAGTTGTCTTTTGGTTTTGTTAGCTGTTTCCTTTGCTGTGCAAAAGCTTTTGATCTCGATGGTTCATTTTTGCCCTTGCTTCCCTTGCCTTTGGCCATGTTCAAGGAAGAAGCAGCTGCATCTGAGGTTGAAGAGGTTGCTGCCTGTGTTCTCCTCAAGGATTTTGATGGATTCCTTTCTCACATTGAGGTCCTTCATCCATTTTGAGTCTATTTTCGTGTGTGGTGTAAGGAAATGGTCCAGTTCAATTTTTTCTGCATATGGCTGTCCAATTTTCCCAACACCATTTGTTGAAGAGGCTGTCTTTTTACGATTGGACATTCTTTCCTGCTTTGTTGAAGATTAGTTGACAATAGAGTTGAAAGTATATTTCTGGGCTCTCTATTCTGTTCCATTGATCTATGTGCCTGTTTCTGTGCCAATACCATACTGTCTTGATGATGACAGCTTTGCAATAAAGCTTGAAGTCCAGAATTGTGATGCCACCAACTTTGGATTTCTTTTTCAATATTCCTCTGGCTATTCGAGGTCTTTTCTGGTTCCATATAAATTTTAGGATTATTTGTTCCATTTCTTTAAAAACAATGGATGAGATTTTGTTAGCAATTGCATTAAGTGTGTAGATTGCTTTAGGTAGCATAGAGATTTTCACAATATTTGTTCTTTGAATCCATTAGCATGGAGCATTTTCCCATTTCTTTGTATCTTCCTCAATTTCTTTCATGAGTACTTTATAGTTTTCTGAGTATAGATTCTTACCCTCTTTGGTTAGGTTTATTCCTCAGTAACTTATGGTTGTGGGTGCAATTGTAAGTGGGATTGACTCCTTAATTTCTCTTTCTTGTCTTGTTGGTGTATAGAAATACAACTGATTTCTGTGCGTTTATTTTATATCCTGACACTACTGAATTCGTGTACAAGTTCTAGCAGATTTGGAGTGGAGTCTTTTGGGTTTTCCACATATAGTATCATATCATCTGCAAACAGTGATAGTTTGACTTCTTTTTTGCCAATTTGGATGCCTTTAATTCTTTTTGTTCTCTGATTGATGAGGCTAGGACTTCTAGTACTATGTTGAATAACAGTGGTGATAATGAGCATCCTTGCAGTGTTCCTGACCTTGCGGTGTTTAGGAGAGGTGCTCTCCTGAGAGCAGAATTGCTCTCAGTTTTTCTCCATTGAGAATGATATCTGCGGTGGGTTTTTCATAGATGGTTCTGATAATATTGAGGTATGTGCCCTCTATCCCTACACTTTAAAGAGTTTTGATCAGGAAGAGATTCTGTACTTTGTGAAATGCTTTTTCAGCATCTATTGAGAGTATCATATGGTTCTTGTTCTTTCTTTTATTAATGTATTGTATCACATTGATTGATTTGCAGATGTTGAACCAACCTTGCAGCCCTGGAATAAATCCCACTTGGCCATGGTGAGTAATCCTTTTAATGTACTGTTGGATCCTATTGGCTAGTATTTTGGTGAGAATTTTCGCATCTGTGTTCATCAAGGATGTTGGTCTGTAATTCTCTTTTTTGATGGGATCCTTGTCTGGTTTTGGGATCAAGGTGATGCTGGCCTCATAAAATGAGTTTGGAAGTTTTCCCTCCATTTCTATTTTTTTTAACAGTTTCAGGAGAATAGGAATTAATTCTTCTATAAATGTTTGGTAGTATTCCCCTGGGAAGCCCTCTGGCCCTGGACTTTTGTTTGGAGATTTTGGATGACTGTTTCAATCTCCTTACTGGTTATAGGTCTGTTCAGGTTTTCTATTTCTTCCTGGTTTAGTTGTGGTAGTTTATATGTCTCTAGGAATGTATCCATTTCTTCCAGATTGTCGAATTTGTTGGCATAGAGTTACTCATACTATGTTCTTATAATTGTTTGTATTTCTTTGGTGTTGGTTGTGATCTCTCCTCTTTCATTCATGATTTTATTTATTTGGGTCCTTTCTCTCTCTCTCTCTCTCTTTTTTTTTTTTTTTGATAAGTTTGGCCAGGGGTTTATCAATCTTATTAATTCTTTCAGGGAACCAGCTCCTATTTTTGTTGATTAGTTCTATCGTTTTTGTTGTTGTTGTTGTTTGTTTGTTTTGTTTCTATTTCATTAATTTCTGCTCTAATCTTTATTATTTCTCTTCTACTGGGTTTTGGCTTTCTTTGTTGTTCTTTCTCCAGCTCTTATAGTTGTAGGGTTAGGTTGTATATTTGAGACCTTTCTTGTTTCTTGAGAAAGGCTTGGATTGCTATATATTTTCCTGTTAGCACTGCTTTTGCTGTGTCCCACAGATTTTGAACCATTGTATTTTCATTATTATTTGTTTCCATGAATTTTTTCAATTCTTCTTTAATTTCCTGGTTGACCCATTCATTCTTTAGAAGGATGCTGTTTAGTCTCCATGTATTTGGGTTCTTTCCAAATTTCCTCTTGTGATTGAGTTCTAGCTTCAGAGTATTGTGGTCTGAAAATATGCAGGGAATGATCCCAATCGTTTGATACTGGTTGAGACCTGATTTATGACCCAGGATGTGATCTATTTTGGAGAATGTTCCACGTGCACTAGAGAAGAATGTCTATTCTGTTGCTTTGGGATGGAATGTTCTGAATATATCTGTGATGTCCATCTGGTCAAGTGTGTCATTTAAGGCCTTTATTTCCTTCTTCATCTTTAAATAATAAGATTCTTAATATCATATATCATAATTAATAGTTATCAACCAAGTCACAATAACATAGAGTAGACCTAATCCTGAAAATACAATAGAGGATGGATTATCTCTGCTGACTATCAAGATAAAGAAGGACAGAGATTAGCATAGATGCTTGGTTGATTATTTCCAAATTTACCAATCTTATAAATTACTCCATCTCTCATGGGCAAAGTGTATAAAGAGAGAGATATTAGGAATTAAAGTAATTCAGAATCTTTCTCATAGTATAAATCATCACACAGAGAAAAATCTTTCTCTAATACTTTATAACTGTAGTTAATAGTTATGATCACTGGCTGAAAGGAAAACGTATGGAAGCAAATTCATTCTGGATTAAGAGTGGTGATTGTTAATCATATTTTACTGAAGCAAAAGATATATTTCTAAGGAATCTAATACTCATTAGGAATTTTAGAAATCAGAACTATTTTGATATTCTCAAATTTGCCTCCACAATAATGTTAAATAATAAAACTCACTGAAAGGTAGAGAAACCATTTTCAATGCATCTGTGAATCTATTTCAGACTATTTGATTTTTTTTTTTTTAGGTAGTAGTTTCTGAAAACAGAAACTGTTGAAAGTTATCTGACCTGAATTTATTCCACAAAATTCTATTCCCATCTGAAAGTGTGCCTGTGATTTATTCTCTGTCACTGCTGTATCTACACTAATGCACCATTATGCATAGTTGATGTTTCAGATGTATAACCATCACTCTTCCTGAAGCCAGCACTTTATGATTACGTTAGACATTGTCTGGCATAGTCTATTTAGCTAGTTGATTTTACCTCTACAGTTTCTGATGAATCTGGAATAATTAAATATTTACTCTTCTATGTTTAAAAATTGTTAAAACAAAGAGATTATGCATGCAGAGTGTGCAGGGGGTTGAAGATAACAAATGATACATTAAGCACAGCCTAATGTGGCTTTACTGGAGTAGAAACAGTGGTAATAAATCACCTGCCAATGTTGATAATAAAATACTGCATTGGCCTCCATCAGCCACAAAAGAAAGGTTAAATGTTATTTCTCACAATAACCCTGTGGTCTTCATAGCTGACACCTCCAATATTAAATCCCATCATTATTTTCTACAGAAAACATTTGATCTTATTCCTAATGGAACATTTTTATAAATAACTACGATGCAAATATCTAATACCCTTGAAATACTTTCATTCATTTTATGGTTATTTTACCCTATAAAAGTACCTCTTTAGTTTAAAACTATTTTTATGTAATGAGTAGCTTTGGGAGTTTGAAATTCATTCAATTCATTCTGGTCAACTCTAAGGGACATTTTAATGATTGGATTCATATGAGCTCAATGTTGGTGTAGGTTGCAAATTGAAATATTATCCCTGAATAAGCTCAGTGATTTATGTACCAGTTTATTTATTAAATCTAATCTCAATTTTGTTCATATTGTATTCCAAATTACTCTTATATCAAACACCAACCTTATCTCTTGACCTATCTGTACAACAATTATTTCCCTAATATGCTTTCTGTAAACAATTAATTGTTATAGAGTGGGCTTGAAGGGTATATTATTCTCAAAGGAGGCATGAAATGTATTTAAGGAGATATACACATGAAGCTTGCATTTATGAATCTATTGATATATATGCATATAAGCTGATATTTGTGAAGATATTGATGTATGTTATATCCCCAGGGCTGTTCCTGGCAAAGGTCTTTGGTTCTGTTTGTTTCCTAGACTGAAAATGGGGAAGATTAAATCCTTCTTAATTTTTTAAATTAATGCATGAATAAATTAAGGACAATTGGATGGTTTTTCCAAGGTAGCTCAGTCTATATAAAAAGATAATTCAATATTCTACATCATATAAAACTAAAAATAATGTATATATTTGCTATATTTTAAATTATGAATTTTCAAGTATTTCTTTGACCATCAAATTTTGAAGTATATAGGATCAACAATCTGTTTTCAGGACAAAAGCATCTAAGTGGCTTAAAAATATGGTAACAGAATATTTCTCAAGGACACAGAAACTAGAATTCATTTCTATAAAGAGATTGTCACACTTTGTTTTGTCTTTGCAGCTATCTCTATTAGAACCAAATATGGACAAATGGAAATTATAATTCTCTATTATTATCTATATTATTCTCTATTATTATATATATAATTCTCTATTATCTTGCATTTCCATTCAGTTTTCTTGTAGTTGAAGTCTACAACCAATCTGGGAATGTATATCTTTCTCTTAATATTCCTGTTTTATATGTTCCTCTATTACAATATTTCTTATTCTATAAATCATATATTTGGATAACTTGGGAAAGTGAGCTGCGTGCACTACTATTACAATAGAATTCTGAATTCTGTGTGTAAGTTTGGTTATATTTCAAAAGGAGAGATTTGTTCAGCTTCTTAAAGGTGTTTGGAGCCAAAAACAATAAAGGTCCAAACTATGTTCCTCATGTTCAGAATATAACATCCTCAGAATATCTTAAACTAAAAGTTCTTAGGGATGCCTGGGTAGCTCAGTAGGTTAAGTGCTGACTTAGCTCAGGTCATAATCTCAGGGGTTGTGAGATGGAGCCTGGCATTAGCTCAGTGCTGAGCGTGGGACCTGCTTATGATTCTCTTTGCTTCTCCCTCTGGCCCTCCCCAGCTTGTATGTGTGCATGGTCTCTTTCTCTCTCTCAAAAAAAAAAAAAAAAAAAAAAAAGACAAAAACAAACTAAAACTTTTTAAATATAATGTCCCTACTCTAAAACAATATTTTCTTTCAAATTACTTAGCATGATTCTTAAGTTTGTTCAAACCAGAAATTTCTCTATCTATCCAGACATAATCCTAACACAAAAGTATCATCTTCAAATTTTCTTCCATATGTTGTACAGTTTGAAAAGCCAGATCTATAGGTAAATAATTTTATTTATCAATATTAACAATACAGTTAGTTTACTCAGACACAATGGTGTATATTAAATTACACCTTGGTCTTTGCTTTCATTATTTTCTGGCCTTATCAGCATTCCTAATTCCAAGTCTCAGATTGTTTTGACTCATAAAGTAGGAATATTCATTCCAACCCCTTCAATTGCCTTAATTCTTCAAAGTCAAAGTAAGTCTCTTCTCATTAGTGATGCACATCAATCTGATTTTATCTTTCTCTAAACTCCAGATATGTGGTGTTGTATCTCTTGGGGGGTAATAAAACCATATTTCATTTATATATGATAAGATTTGTAAAGAGAGACTAGAATGAATATTAAAGCAAGAAAAACATCAATAGAATACTAGAACAAAGATTTCCAGCAAAGTATAAAAATAGGGATTTCCAGAATTGAAAAGTCCTACTAAGTATGGAGTAGTATGCAAAACTAAAGGACCCAAAATTACACATATCCTTATGAAATTTAATTAAGTAATGTTTAACACTTTTCATTAAAAAGAGAAGTATTTGGGACGCTTGGGTAGCTCAGTTGGTTAAGTGGCTGCCTTCGGCTCAGGTCATGATCCCAGCTTCCTGGGATTGAGTCCCACATCGGGCTCCTTGCTCGGCAGGGAGCCTGCTTCTCCCTCTGCCTCTGCCTACCTCTCTGTCTGCCTGTGTTCTCTCTCTCTCTAAATAAAGAAAGAAAAAAAAATTTAAAAAAAAAAATTAAAAAAAAGAGAGAAGTATTTAAAAAAATCAAAATAGTCAAAAAGGAAAGAAAAATACCTTCTGAGGAAAAAATGTAGATTATCTATAAATGAATGGAAATTGAATATGCTCCAGATATCTTAACATTAATGCTAATAGTAATTATTATTTTAAATTTAATAATATATTAATAGTAAAAAAAACAAATTAAAGAAAATCTTTCAAAATTCAGGGGGAAAATTATTTTAAAGATTTATTTAATTATTTATTTGACAGACAGAGATCACAAGTAGGCAGAGGGGCAGGCAGAGAGAGAGAGGAGAAAGCAGGCTCCCTGCTGAGCAGAGAACCCAATGTGAGGCTCAATCCCAGGATCTTGGGATCATGACCTGAGCTGAAGGCATAGGCTTTAACCCACTGAGCCACCCAGGCGCCCCCAACGGGAAAATTGTTTTGAAACCAGGATTATATTCCCAGGTAAATCATACACATAATGAGGGTAAATTAAGACATTTTTGATTATAGAGAAACTTACAAGTTAATCTTCCAAGAACCCTTACTGAATAACAACAGCAGAGCAGTAGCAGAAGAAACAAAGCGATGTGTTTCTTAACTATTGCTTAACAGATGATGCATTTAACATATTTTAAATGTTGTATGGGTGAACTGTCCCTATAGACTTCTACATTTTTACTAAAATTTGGGTAACTGTGACTTTTATTTAAACTTAATATAGAATAAAAATAAACTTAATCTAAAATAAGTATTTATTTATATATTTTTCCACAAGTTATTATATTTTTAGAAAACATCTATAAAAAGATCTACTTCATTTTTAACATAGCCATCACAATATATATGGAAACATATACATATACATAAAGGTATATATAGACTTTTTTGTGAGAGTAGTTAAGGTCTGCTCTCTTAGTTAATTTCAGTTATATAATATGATTTTATCAACTATAGTCACCATGCTCTGCATTAGATTCTCAGACCTTATTCATGTTATAACTGCAAGTTTGTGCTCGTTACCAACATTTCCCTGTCTCCTCCAGCCCCCAGATCCTGGCAACCATCTTTCCACTCTCTGTTTCTGTGAGTTTGACTCCCCCCCACCCCGATTCTACATATAAGTGATACAGTGTGGAATTAGTCTTTTTCTGTCTGGGTTTTTTAACTCGGCATAATATCCTCAAAGTCCATTTATGTTGTAAATAGCAGGATTTCCATCTTTCTCATGATTGAATACTACACACACACACACACACAAACACACAGTTATTTATTTATTTATTTGAGAGATAGTATGAGGTGGGGAAAGGTGCAGAGGGCATAGAAGAAGGAGGAGAAAAGAATTTCAAGCAGATTCCACACTGAGTGCAGAGTCCTACTCCAGTGCCATCTCATGACCTTGAGATCATGACCAGAGCCAAAACCAAGAGTCAATCGCTTAAGTGCCTAAGCCACCCAGGCACTCCATATATAAACACATTTTCTTTAGCCATTCATTCATCCATTGACAGATAGGTTGTTTCCATATCTTGGCTACTGTGATTAATATTTCAATAAATATGGGAGTACAGATACATCTTCAATATTTTATTTTCTTTTTTTAACTTATCTAAATTCCAGTCAGTTAACATAGAATGTAATATTAGTTTCAGGTATACAATATAGTGATTCAACAGTTGCCGTACAACATCTGGTGCTCATTATAGTAAATGCATTCCTTAATCTCCATCATCTATTTAACCCATTCACCTACCCCAACTCCCGTCTAGTAACCCTCAGTTTCCTCTTTATAGATAAGAGTCTATTTCTTGGTGCATTTCTTTTCTTTTTGTTTTCCCTTTGCTCTTTTGTTTTATTTTTTAAATTCTACATATGAGTGGAATCGTATGGTATTTGTTTTTTTCTGACTGTCCTACTTCTCTATAGTTCCATCCATGGAATTGTGAATAGCAAAATTTCATTCTTTTTATGGTTGAGTAATATTCCATTGTATATTTCCATTTTCTTTTGGTATATATCCAGAATGGGATGCTGCTGGATCAAATGGTAATTCTTTTAAAATTTTTGAGGAACCTCCATATTCTTTTCCTTAGAAGTTGTACCGATGTCCATTCCCACTAACAGTGCATGAGAGTTCCCTTCTCTCTACATCCTTGACAACACTTGGCATCTTTGCTTTTTTTATTGTTTTTATTGTTTGTATGTTTGTTTTTTTTTAATTTTTTTCTTTTTTTAATAAATTTTTATTTTTATTTAAACATATAATGTAACCCCACCACCCTCTCCCAACCCCCCTCCCCCCACCACCCACCCCAGTTTGTTTTATGACATTAAGAGTCTATTTTGGTTTGTCTCCCTCCTGATCCCACCTTGTTTCATTTATTCTTTTCTTACCCCCTTAACCCCTACCCCCGTTGCATCTCCACTTCCTCATATCAGGGAGATCATATGATAGTTGTCTTTCTCTGATTGACTTATTTTGCGAAGCATACCATTTGCAACATCATGGATGGAACTAGAGGGTGTTTTTTGTTTGTTTGTTTGTTTGTTTGTTTTATCATGACCATTCTAACAGGTGTGAAGTGATATCTCATTATGGTTTTCATCTGCATATGCTTGATAATTAGTGATGTTGAACATTTTTTTAAGTACCTGCTGGACATTTGTATGCCTTCTTTGGAAAAGTGTCTATTCAGTTCCTCTGCTGAATTTTTAATCAGATTATGTTTTTTGTTTGTTTTCATTTTTGTTTGCTACTGAGTTGTGTAAGTTCTTTATATAGTTTGGATATTAACCCCTTATCAGATACATGATTTGGAAATATGTTCTTCCATTCATTTGGTTGACTTTTTATTTTGTTCATGTTTCCCCTTGCTGTTCAGAAGTTTTTTATTTGATGTAGTCTGATTCATTTATTTTTGCTTTTGTGGCCTTTGCTTTTAGTGTCAAATCCAGAAAGTCATTGTTAAGACTAATGTCAAAGAGCTTTCCACCTATGTTTTCTTTTAAGCGTTTTACAGTTTCAGGTCTTAACCTTAAGTCTTTATCTTGAGTTGATTTTTGTGATAGTGTAAGGTACGTGTCCAGTTTAATTCTTTTCAATGTGTCTGTCCAGTTCTCTAAATACTGTTTATTGAAGAGACTATCATTTCCTTCTTGTATATTCTTGATGGCTTTGTCATAAATTAATTGACTGTAAATGTATGAAATTATTCCTGGACTCTCAATTCTGTTTCATTGATCTACATGCATGTTTTTACACCAATACTGTAGTGTTTTTGTTACTCTACCTTTGTATTATAATTTGAAATCAGGATGTGTGATGACTCTAACTTTGTTTCTGTCAAGATTGCTTTGTCTATTTAGGGTCTTTTGTGCGTCCATACAAATTTTAGGATTGTTTTTCTATTTCTGTGAAAACTGTCATTTGGAGTTTTGATAGAGTTTGTTGAATCTGTAGATTGCTTTGATTAGTATGAGCATTTTAACAGTGTTAATTTTTCTAGTCCATTATCATGGAATTTTTTACCTTTATTTATGTCTTCTCTAATTTGTTTAATCAATGTCTTTAGATTTCAGTATATAGATCTTTCAGTTCCTTCATTAAATTTATTTCTAAATATTTTATTTTTGATTGATTTTTGAGATTATTTTCTTAATATCTACTTTTGAAAGTTCCAAGTTAGTTTGTAAAAATATAACTGATTTTTGTATATTGACTTTGTGTCTTGCAAATTTAATGACTCCATTCTCTAGTTTTAACATTTTCTTGGTAGAATCTTTAGAAATTTCTCTATATAGTATCACATCATCTGCAAAGAGAGAAATTTTACTTCTTCCTTTCCAAGTTGAAAGCTCTTTATTCATTTTTCTTGCCTGATCACTCTGGCTAAGACTTGCAATACTATGTTGGACATAAGTGGCAAGAGTGGGTATCTTTGTTTTGTTCCTGATCTTAGAGAAAAAACTTTTCAGCTTTTCACCATTGAATATAATGTTAGCTAAGGCATTATGTTGTAATATAATGTTGTATATGGCATCTATTATGTTGAGTTACTTTCCCTCCTTATCCAGTCAATTGAGAATTTTTATCATTAAAGGATGTTGTTTTGTCAAATACTTTTTCTGTATCTATTGATATAATCATATGATTCTTTTTTTAAGATTTTATTTATTTGGGAGGGAGGAGCAAGATGGCAAAGGAGTAGGAGATCTAAATTTCATCTCGTCCAGGAATTCAGCTAGGTATTCATCAAACCATTCTGAACACCTACAAAGTTAAGAAGAAATCAAAGAAATGAATAGCAGCGATTCTATGAACAGAAAAGTGACCACTTTATGAAAGGTAGGATGTGTGGAGAAGGGAATCTACAGCAATATTTTAGGAAGATAGACCATGGGAAGGAGGAGGGGAGAGCCTCTGTCAGCTGGCTACCAACAAGTGATAGAGCAGTAGGGTACAAAATCAGAACTTTTACAAGTCTGCTTTGTTGAAGGACATCCCTCCAGGGGCTAAGTGGGGGGTGAAATCCTCCCTGGGACAGTGTGGTCTCAGGACCCTTGGGGTCACAGAAATACTGGGGGTGCCTGAGTGTGACAGAGCTTTCAAGCATCAGAGTGAGGAAGCCAACTGCAAAGATGTAGCTGAGGAGTGGGCTCTCATGTCAAGATTGCCATAAACCGTGATCCATGGAAGAGTTGGACCACTATTCTTCAAGCAGGGACCCAAGAAGTGGCAAGTCTGGGGAGACTCCCCTTCCTCCCCCAGGAGGAATGGCAAGGGAGCATGCCACAGGAATCTGCTAGGTTTAGAGACTCCAACAGGGCCATCTTCCAGAAATAGAAATGCTTGGTCACAGACTGGTGAGCTCAGAGTGTGGCTGGAGACCAGGGAGAGAAGAGTGATTGACTGCTTTTCCTGAGGGCTCACTGAGGAGTAGGGACCTGAGTTCTCAAGTCCTCCAGGGCCAGAGATTGGGAGGCCACCATTTTCATTCATGTCCCCCAAAACCATATGGAAAGTATTCAGGAAACAAAAGCCATTGAGAGCAAACAGCAGCAGGTTACTTAACCTGGCCCCTGGCAAGGGTGACTCAATTCTGCCTTGGGCAAAGACACTTAAGAATCACTGCAACAGGCTCCTCTCCCAGAAGATCAGCAGGAACATCCATCTAAGACCAGGTTTGTTGATCAATGAGAACTGCAAAACCCAGCACTATGGGAACAAAGCACATAGAATTCATGGCTTTTTCCCATGATTCTTTAGTCTTTCAAAGTTAATTTTTAAAATTTTCTTTCTTTTTTTCTTTTTCTATTTTTTTTAAAAAGATATTTTTTCCTTTTGCACCAATATCTTATTTTATCAACTCCTTTTTAAAAATCTTTTTTAATTTTCATTTTACAGTTATATTCTATCCGTTCATTTTATTTAACTATATATAGTTAAATAATATATATATATATAACATATGACATAAGACATATATATATGTCTTTTTTCTTTCTTTAAAATTTTGGGATACAGTTTTTCTGACAGACCAAATGTACCCTAAATCAGTTGTGTGGCTTCTCTCTAGTCTTCTATCTAAACACATTCTCTCTGTCTTTTTTTTTTTTTAATTTTCAGCAAACTTCTTATCTTATCAATTCCTATTTTTAATTTTTTTAAATTTTCATCTTTACATATTCCATCCTTTTATCATATTTACCCTTATTTTTGTGTATATATAAGTTTTTATTCCTTTAAAATTTTGGGAGGCAGTTTAGTCTAACACACCAAAATACACCCAAAATCTAGTGAGTCGCTCTGTTTTATTCACCAGCCTGATCATATTCTGTTCTTGTTTTTGTTTTTTATTTTGTTTTTCCTTTATTTTCCCCCTGGTTGCAAGTCTTTTCTGATTTGTTTAGTGTATATTTTTCTGGGATTGTCATTACTCTTTTAGGATTTTCTTCTCTCATTCATCTATTCTACTCTACTCTGGACAAAATGACAAAACAGAAAAAGTCACCTCGAAAAAAAAAAAAAAAAGAACAAGAAACAGTACTGACTGCCAGGGACCTAATCAATACGAACATTAGTAATATGTTGGAGCTAGAGCTCAGAATGACAATGATGAAGATACTAACTGGGCTTGAAAAAAAAGCACAGAAGATACTAGAGAATCCCTTTCTGGAGAAATAAAAGAACTAAAGTCTAACCAAGGTGAAATAAAAAAGGGTATTAATAAGGTGCAATAAAAAATGGAGACCCTAACTGCTAGGAAAAATGAGGCAGAAGAGAGAATTACTGATATAGAAGAAAATATGATGGGGGAACAAAGAAGCTAAGAAAAAGAGAGAGAAACAACTACTGGATCATCCAGAGATAATTTGAGAGATAAGTGATACTGTAAGATGAAACAATATTAGAATATTTAGGATCTAAGAAGAAGAAGAAGAAAGGAGGGCAGGGAGTATATTGGAGCAAATTATAGCAGAGAATTTCCCTTATTTGGAGAAAATACCAGGCATTTGCATCCAGGAGGCACAGAGAACACCCCTCGAAATCAATATAAATAGGTTAATGCCCCCAACATCTCATAGTAAAACTTACAAGTCTCAAAGACAAAGACAAAATTTTGAAGGCAGCTCAGGAAAAGAGGTCTGTAACCTATGATGGTAGAAACATTAGAATGGAAGCAGACCTATTCACAGAGATCTGGCAGGCCAGAAAGTACTGGCATGATGTATTCAGAGCACTAAACAAGAAAAATATGCAGGCAAGAATACTATATCCAGCTAGGCTGTCACTGAAAATAGAAGGAGAGATAAAAGCTTCCAGGACAAACAAAAACTAAAACAATTTGCAAACACCAAACCAAGCCTACAGGGAATATTGAAAGGAGTCTTCTAAGCAAAGAGACAGCCTAAAAGTAACATAGACCAGAAAGGAACAGAGACAATATACAGTAACAGTCACCTTACAGGCAATACAATGGCAATAAACTCATATCTTTCAATACTTACCCTGAATGTAAATGGGCTAAATGCCCCAATCAAAAGACACAGGGTATCAGACTGGAAAAAAACAAAAACAAAAACAAAACAAAACAAACAAACAAACAAAAAAAAAAAAAACAAGACACATCAGTATGCTGTCTGCAAGAGACTCAATTTAAACCCAAAGACACCTACAGATTTAAAGTATGGGGGTGGAAAACCATTTACCATGCTAATGGACATCAAAAGAAAGCTGAGTGGCAATCTTTATATCAGGAAAATTAGATTTTAAAACAAAAACTACAATAAGAGATGAGGAATGACATTATATTATACTTAAAGGGGCTGTCCAACAAGAAGTTCTAGCAATTTTAAATATCTATGTCCCTAACATGAGAATAGCCAATTATATAAGTGAATTAATAGCAAAATCAAAGAAACACATAGACAATAATGCAATAATAGTAGTGGACTTTAACACCTCCCTCAATGAAATGGACAGATCATCCAAGCAAAAGATCAACAAGGAAATAAAGGCTTTAAATGACACACTAGATCAGATGGACTTCACAGATATGTTCAGAACATTCCATCCCAAAGCAACATAATATATATTCTTCTCTATTGTGCATGGAATATTATCCAGAATAAATCACACCCTGGGTCACAAACCAGGTTTCAATTGGTACTAAAAGATTGGGATCATTCCCTGCATATTTTCGGACCACAATGCTTTGAAACTAGAACTCAATCACCAGAGGAAAGTTGTAAAGAACTCAAATACATGGAGATCATCCTACTAAAAAAGAATGGGTCAACCAGGAAATTAATGAAGAATTTAAAAATTCATGGAAACAGATGAAGATGAAAACACAATTGTTCAAAATCTTTGGGATGCAGCAAAGGTGGTCCTAAGAAGAAAGCATATAGCAATAAAAGACGTTCTCAAGAAACAAGAAATTTCTCAAATACACAACTTAAACCTGCACTTAAAGGAGCTGGAGAAAAAAACAGCAAAGAAAGCCTAAACCCAGCCGGAGAAGAGACATTATAAAGATAAGAGCAGAAATAAATGAAATAGAAAACAAAAGAACAGTAAACAGATCAATGAAACTAAGAGCTGGTTCTTTGAAAGAATTAATAAAATTAATAACCTCATGGACAGACTTGAAAAAAAGAGAGAAAGGACCAAATTAATAAAATAATGAATAAAAGAGGAGATATCATAACCACCACCAAAGAAAAACAAAAAATTATAAGAACATATTACGAGCAGCTCTATGCCAGCAAATCTGACAATCTGTAAGATGTGTAGAGACATATACACTACCAAAACTGAACCAGGAAGAAACAGAAAACCTGAACAGACTGATAACCAGTAAAAACTGAAGCAGCCATCAAAAATTTTCCAAGAAACAAGAACCCAGGCCAGATAGTTTCCCAGGGGAATTCTACCAAACGTTTAACAAAGAATTCATTCATATCCTGAAACTGTTCCAAAAAATAGAAATGGAAGGAAAACTTCCAAACTCATTTTATGAGGCTAGCATTACCTTGATCCCAAAATCAGACAAAGATCTCATCAAAAAGGAGAATTAAAGACAAATATCTCTGATGAACATGAATACAAAAATTCTCATCAAAATACTAGCCAATAGGATCCAGCAGTATATTCAAAGGATTATTCACCCCAACCAGGTAGGACTTATTCCTGTGTTGCAAGATTGGTTCAACATCCACAAATCAATCAGTGTGATACAATACATTAAATAAGAAAGATAAAGATTAAGAAACGTATGATACTCTCAATAGATGCAAGAAAGCATTTGACAAAGTACAGCATGGTTTCTTGATTAAAACTCTTCACAGTGTAGGGATAAAGGGTACATATCTCAATGTCATAAAAGCCATCTATGAAAAAACCACAGAGAATATCATTCTCAATGGAGAAAAACTGAGAGCTTTTCCCCTAAGGTCAGGAACATGGCAGAAATGTCCACTATCACCACTGCTATTCAGCATAGTACTAGAACTCCTGTCCTCAGCAGTCAGACAACAAAAAGAAATAAACGACATCCAAATCATTAAAGAAGAAGTCAAACTCTCACTCTTTGCAGATGATATGATCCTTTATGTGCAAAACCCAAAAGACTCCACCCCAAAACTGTCAGAACTGATACAGAAATTCAGTAAAGTGTCAGGTTATAAAATCAATGCACAGAAATCAGTTGCATTTCTGTACACCAATAATAAGACAGAAGAAAGAGAAATCAAGGAGTCAATCCTATTTATAATTGCACCCCAAACCATAAGATACCTAGGTATAAACCTAACCAAAGAGGCAA
The DNA here is from genome assembly GCA_003697995.1 of Taxidea taxus jeffersonii. Classification (NCBI taxonomy): domain Eukaryota; kingdom Metazoa; phylum Chordata; class Mammalia; order Carnivora; family Mustelidae; genus Taxidea; species Taxidea taxus. The sequence continues at coordinate 40,061 of RCUC01160491.1, read as the reverse complement.
AGAATCTGTAATCAAAAAACTGTTAAGTACTCATGAAAGAAATTGAGGAAGACACAAAGAAATGGAAAAAACGTTCCATATTCATGGATTGGAAGAATAAATACTGTGAAAATGTCTATGCTTCTTAAAGAAATCTACACATTTAATGCAATCACTATCAAAATACCATCCATTTTTTTCAAAGAAATGGAACAAATATTCCTAAAATTTGTATGAAACCAAAAAAAAAAAAAAATAGCCAGAGGAATATTGAAAAAGAAAACCAAAGCTGGTGGCATCACAATTCCAGACAAAGATGTTCTCTATCTAAATTCTACTACAAAGATGTAATCATCAAGAAAGTATGGTACTGACACAAAAAGAGACACATAGATCAATGGAACAGAATAGAGAACCCAGAAATAGACCCTCAACTCTATGGTTAACTAATCTTTGACAAAGCAGGAAAGAATGTCCAATGTATGAAAGATAGTCTCTTTAACAAATGGTGTTGGGAAAATTGGACAGCCACATGCAGAAAAATGAAACTGGACCATTCCTTACACCACACACGAAAATTGACTCAAGATGGATGAAGGACCTCAATGTGAGAAAGGAATCCATCAAAATCCATCAAAATACATTAGGAGAAAACAGGCAGCAATCTCTGCGACCTCAGCTGCAGCAACTAGAATCACCAAAGGCAAGGGAAGCAATGGCAAAAATGAACTATTGGGACTTCATCAAGATCAAAAGCTTTTGTACAGCAGAACAAACAGTCAACAAAACCAAAAGACAACCAACAGAATGGGAGAAGATATTTGCAAATGACATATCGATAAAGGGCTAGTATCAAAAATCCATAAGGAACTTATCAAACTCTACCCAAGAACAAATAATCCAATCAAGAAATGGGCAGAAGACATGAACAGATATTTCTGTAAAGAAGACATCCAAATGGCCAATAGACACATGAAAAAGTGCTCCACATCACTCGGCACCAGGGAAATACAAATCAATACCTCAATGAGATACCATCTCATTCGGAATGGCTAAAATTAACAAGTCAGGAAATGATAGATGTTGGTGAGGTTGTGGAGAAAGGGGAACACCCTTACAGTGTTGGTAGGAATGCAAGGTGGTGCAGCCACTCTGGAAAACAGTATGGAGGTTTCTCAAATAGTTGGAAATAAAGCTATCTTATGATCCAGCAATTGCACTACTGGGTAGTTACCCCAAGGATAAAAATGTAGTGATCTGAAGGGACACATGCACCCCAAAATGGTTATAGCAGCAATGTCCACAATAGCCAAACCATGGAAAGAACCTAGATGTCCATCAACAGATGAATGGATAAAGAAGATATGGTATCTATACACAATGGAATATTATGCAGCCATCAAAAATGCAATCTTGCCATTTGCAATGATGTGGCTAGAACTAGAGGGTATTTTGCTAAGTGAAATAAGTCAATCAGAGAAAGACAATTATCATATGATCTCACTCATATGGGGAATTTGAGAAACAAGACAGAGGATCATTGTGGAAGAGAGGGTAAAATGAAATAAGATGTAACCAGAGAGGGAGACAAACCATAAGAGACTCTTAATCTCAGGAAACAAACTGAGGGTTGCTGGAGTGGAGAGTGGAAGGAGGGATGGAGTGGCTGAGTGATGAGATTGGGAAGGGTATGTGGTATGGTGAGTGTTGTAAATTTTGTAAGACTTATGAATCACAGGCTTGTACCCCTGAAACAAATAATACATTATATGTTAATAAAAAAACAAATTAATTAATTATTTTTTATTTATTTGTCAGAGAGAGAGAGAGAGAGCACAATCAGGAGGAGTGGCAGGCAGAGGGATAAGCAGTTTCCCCACCAAGTAAAAAGACTGATTTGGGACTAGGACACTGGGATTATGACCCAAGCAGAAGGCATGCACTCAACTGACTGAGCCACCTAGGTGTCCCTAATCACATGATTCTTATCCTTTATTTTGTTAACATGGTAAATAACATCAATTGATTTGTGGTTGTTGAAACAACCTTAAATTCCTGGAATAAATCCTGCTTGCTCATGATGTATGATCATTTTAATGTACTATTGAATTCAGTTTGTTGTTATTTTTTGAGAAATTTTGCAACTGTGTTTATCATGGATATTGGCCAGTATTTTTTTTTTTTCCTGTAGTATCTTCCTCTAGTTTTGATATCAGTGTGATGCTGGTCTTGTAAAATGAGTTTGGAGGTATTTTCTTTCTTCATTTTTTCAGAAATGTTGTAGAAGGATTGGCATTCAGTCTGTTTTAATGATTGGTAGACTTTCTGGTTCTGGGTTTTCCCATGCTAGGAGGCTTTTGATTACTGATTCAATCTCTCTACTCATTTTTCTATTAACATTTCTATTTTTTTAAATTCAGTCTTGCATGTTGTATGTTTCTAGGAATGTATTCATTTCTTCTTGGTTGTCCAATTTGTTAGTGTATAATTGTTCATAGTCCTTTCTTATAATCCATTGTATTTCTGTGGTTAAACCTAAATTTCATTTAGGTATACATAGTATTTGAATTCATGACTGTAGCAGTGTATTCAACCAATTGGCTGTTGTTTGACACTGAGTTTGTTTCCCAATTTTTCTGCAATTATAAAAATTATGAAAATTAATAAAAATCAGTGAACATCTACTATTGCATACTTCACATGTGTTTTTATTGGAAGTCAAATTTTTGGATTACATAGTATGTACATTTTACTTTCAATGATTGTTACCTAACTTCCCTCTGAAAGCGTTAATATTTACCTTCCCTAAAATAGTCTTTTTTTTTTCTTTGCTTTCACCAACAGTGGAATGGTAAATTTGGATACAACCTAATTTTATTTCAAGTATATTAGCTTACATAGAAAATGACCCAATATAAAGTAAAGTGTGTATGTATATATACATATATATACATACACATAGTTATGAGCCAATCTAAGAATCATATAAACCATTAAAATGTCCTCAAAACATGTTCCAGTAAGCACCTGCTAAAATAGACCTTAAGTCTTCATACTTTTAAGATACCTCAACTTTAGTCCATTTATAATTTGAAATTTTAACTGAAAAATCACTGACCATTTATTTGACATGGATTAGGCCTCATGTACTTTTACATTTTAAGGTATTTGCGAATGCTTTATTTTCTTACCTTGCTCCAACTAACAAAAGCAACCTGGAGTCTAATCATGAGGAAAACCAAACAAATTTCAGCAGGGAGACATTCTACAAAGTACTTGACCAGTATTCCTCAAATTTCAAGGACATCAAAAACAAGGGAAGTCTGAGAACTGTTACAATCTAGAAGAGCCTAAGGAGAGATGACAATGAAATGTAATATGGGGGTACCTGGGTGGCTCAGTCAGTTAAGCAGCTGCCCTCAGCTCAGGTCATGATCCTAGGGTCCTGGGATTGAGTCCTGCATTGGGCTTTCTGCAAGGAGTTTGTTTTTCTCTCTTCCTCTGTTGCTCTCTCTCTCTCTGTGTGTCAAATAAATAAATAAATAAAATCTTAAGAAAAAAAAAAAAAAGTAATCTGGGATCCTGCATGGTATTTTAGAACAGAGAAAGGATATGAGTGCAAAGTAAGGAAAGCTGAATAAAACATGAACTTTACTTAATATTAATAGGTCAATATTGGTTTATTAGTTGTAACATATTTTTTATATTAATATAATATATAACAGTAGGGAAAACTGGCTGTGAGTCATTCAGGAACCCCTGCACCACCTTTGCTACTTAAATAAATAATCTATATTATGTTTTGTTTTATTAAATCTAAAATTCTTCTAAATAAAACATTTATTTAAATAAGAAAAAAAAATAGGGAAGTCTAAAACTGCTTCCAGGGCACTTCCTGAGAATGTTCCTATTTCTATGCCATCGGAGTTCTCTCAAAACCTCCTGAAGCCTCCAAGTCTGAGGGGTACATGGTGGGACTACTCTGAAGAATGTTTAACACTGCCTTTCACTCCAACTCTGTGCATTATTTTGTAACATGTTCAAAAGAAGCTGTGCTTTTACCCAAAATCCTCCCCCCAAATACTTTTTTTTTTTAATGTTTTTTTCAGGTTGTGGAACTTGCAGAATGGAGAAAGATAAAAAGTGAATCAAAAGCGGCAAGGGAAGGGCGCCTGGGTGACTCAGTGGGTTGGGCCTCTGCCTTCGGCTTGGATCATGATCTCAGGGTTCTGGGACCCAGCCCTGCGTCGGGCTCTCTGCTCAGCGGGGAGCCTGCTTTCTCTGTCTCTCTCTGCCTGCTTCTCTGCCTACTTGTGATCTCTCTCTGTCAAAAAAATAAAAATAAAAAATCTTAAAAAAAAAAAAAAAAGAAAGAAAAGGGGCAAGGGAAGACTGCCCTGCATGCTCAGAAAAGTGAAAGAAATCTGCCTTTCTCTACTGGATTTATAATTACAGATTTAAAATGAGCTAAGTTTTATATAACATCAAAAAATCCAAGATTAGGTCTTAAGAAATAATATAATGGCAATCATCTCTGCATCTTAATGTGTTAATAATATGTACTTTTGATTTACATTTAAATCCATGGCATTTGCAGTGTGTTTGCATTAAAAGAATTACAGACTTTTCATTAAATGGTTTGTCTTTTGAAAAACTGTGCAGTAATCTTGGGTAGAAGACTTATTTCTGAACATGACTTAGGAAGTCATAAAAGACCATAAATCAAATAACAATATCAAATGAACTTACCAATGGTTTTCTTTGCTATTTACTTTTAAATGCCACATTTCACTTAGCAAAAACAGTAATTCTTTTTTAAATGGTGGGAAAAATGCAAATATTTTAGCATAACTTCACTTATTTTCAGCTGTCAATAAACTTTATTTATCCTGAAACACACATGTTTTTCTCTATGTAAAAAGAAACACTCTGACATGTAAATTTTCTTTTCAAATTTGTTTCACATTTTAAAAATACAGCAGAACTTCAAGTAGAGAACATAGTATGGCCAATTATTTAATAGAATAAAAATTATTTTGAGATTTCTATGCACCTTTCTTCCTTTAGTTTAGATAGTGTTATTATACTAGTAATAGCATGCATATGTATATACTTACATCCAGACATTTATAAATCACTATGTGGTAGTTAATTTTATGTAGCACCTTGACTGGGTCATGGAATACCCAGATATTTGCCCACACATTATTCTGGGTATTTCTGTGAGGTTGTTTTTAGATAAGATTAACATTTAAATTGGTGGACTGAGTTAAACAAATTGTTCTCCTACTGTGGATGGGCCTCATCCAATTATGTGAAGCCCTGAACAGAACAAGAAGGTTGACCCTACTCAAAAAAGAAAGAAGTATTTTGCTTGACTGCCTTTAAACTGTGACAATGGCTTTTTCCCGCCTTTCCAATGAAACTAAAATTTCAGCTCTTCCTAATTGTTGAGCCTGCCCGACTTCAGACTGGAAGTGCCCCATTGGCTTTCCAGTTGGCCAGCTAACAGCAGATCTTGGGACCTGTCAGCCTGTAAAGTGTGACCAATTCTTTTATTATTATTATTAATATTATTTTCTATCTGCCTACCTATCCATATACAGAAAGAGACAAAGACAGAAAGAGATCGAGCCAGAGAGAAATCAGAACCAATAGGATGTACAAATATAGGTTTACTTTCTCTGGAGAACCCTAAAAAATATACACTGCACTTGATAATAGGACTAGCCAGTAACACGATGACCTATTCGCAATTATTTAGGAAGCCATAGGTACTTCAAGATTTTTTGGCTCAGGACATGGAAATGCTATTTGATCTCTGCTTTCAGCTAATCTTCTTGAATTCTGCAAGTTCAAGATATCAGCTATGGCTGATCATGGAGGAGCAAAAAAAAACCAAAAAAAAACCAGAATGCTTTGGCTGAAACTTTAAAAATTTAATGTAAGAGTTTATATCTCAATTCTAAAAGTATGCTTGCAAGTCAATTTACTTCTATAAAGCTCCAATCATAAGTTTCTCATCAATGATTTTGCACTATGGAAAACTAAGGATCCATTTAACATCAATTTTGGGCAAACTTTGGAAGAAATAGAAAAAGAATTTACAAATAAAGTAAATTTTGGGGGCACCTGGGTGGCTCAGTGGGTTAAAGCCTCTGTCTTTGGCTCAGGTCATGATCCCAGGGTCCTGGGATTGAGCCCCGCATTGGGCTCTCTGCTCAGCAGGGAGCCTGCTTTCTCTGTCTCTCTCTGCCTGCTTCTCTGCCTACTTGTGATCTCTGTCTGTCAAATAAATAAATAAAATCTTAAAACAAAGCAAAAAACAAACAAACAAACAAAAAAAAAAGAAAGTAAATTTTGGTCAATTGTTATCTTCATTGTAGGGAAAGATCTCAATTGTGTTTAAAATAGTACAGTTTTCCATAGAATAAGTTGGTGTTTTGATGTCTAGAAATTCACATCAACAATATTTTATGATGCCAAGCCCAAGAAGAACCACAGCAGCAAATGAGGCATCCCATAAGGGATTTCAACAAGACTTTGTATGGAATATTTAGCTGTTGGGACTGTCAAAGGCTGGATGCAGTGGCAAGGAGGAGGCTAGAATTTTGACCTTCATGAGAAATACCAGGGACACAAAGGAACTATCTAGTTCATATTCTGAGGAGGCAAAAGAATAAGCAATGAAAGTAAACTAGGGAGTGCAAGGAAGTGAGAAAAGCTTGGATTACGCTTGGCAGAAATGGCCTTTCCTCCTACATGGGGTGCTAGAGACAGTAGGTCAACTTCTCTAGCTTTTTGGGGAGTTGTAGTTGGTCTTTTTACACCCTGGACTTTCTGTGACCCAGTCAGGTTTCTATACATAGGAATACCAAGAAGAGTTTTTTTCTTTTTTTCATTTTTCTTTTCTTTTTTTTGAATTATGGCATTATGAAGTTCTACAAGCTTTATTCTGAGTGGTTGAACTGAACTCCTAATGTGCCTACCTTTATATATTTTTTTTATTCATCATATTTATATGTAGGAAACTCAGGTGATATTGAGTTAAATGATCTTCCAAAGTTAGGAGATAGTGTAAATTCACTTCCAGTATATATAAGGGAAGAGTTGTGATTCTGATAATGTTTCATTCAAGGCCTAGCAGTCACTCATGCACTCTCTGGTTCTTGCTTATTACTTACAGCCTTGCTACTTGCCATCAGTGTGTTGACATCTGCTCTTGAATCAAGGATCATCTAATTAAATGAGATAGTAACTGAATCTTCATAAATTGATTTTTCTGGAAGGTTTTGCTTTCTAACATAATTATGCTTTTAGTTTGGTAAAGGTACCTTTATCATATATCAATTCTTTGGAATTCTGCCACTATAAGAGATATCTCTTAAAGCTTTACTTCCTCTAAGAAGAGTCACTTTGCTTGAAATCTTAGGTGAAAAAGATAAAAAAAGTTTTTTATAGTGTTGAAATCAGATTGTTTTTATGCTTCTATGTAATCCATTTAATTTTCTCTTCCACTTACCTTACTAATTCAGAATTTGCCTACTTAACTATTTTCTGCCTGTTGTCACATAAATTCTGCCTAAATATCCTCCAAAATGTGGCTTCATGGTGTAGTTGAGGTGAGAGGCAAATAGTTGTCATCAACATCAACAACAGAAACAAAAACATTTAGGAAATGGCATATGTTTACTGTTGTTTTGTTTTAAATTTATCCTCTAGCATCTTCTGCTCATAAATAAAATAACATTTTAATACCAAAAAAGGTAAGATATAACCTCAGAGTTTTTTTAAAATTAAAGAATAAACTTAAATTATACAATTCTTATATATCTTCCCTTAATTCTCTGTGACTTGATAAAAAGCTTGTCCTGGATTGATTTTCAAGATTATATTGGGAATCATTGGCTTAAAGAAGAACTTTGACATTCAGCATCTTGACATTCTCATAGACTTTGAAAAAAGAACATACATTTGTGTTGTTCTTAGCAGTTCTTGTCCACTGCAAGACAAATCTGCTAAATTTAGAGAGAAATAGCTCAGGGGACTTTCATAGAACCAACTTACAGTCAAACCTCTTATATGCCAAACCTGTTATATGATTTCATATATACATAATGTCGTTTAAGATTGTCATCTATACTATGTTTCAGAATGGAAATATAGGGTTTCTAGGAAAACATTTTCATAATTATTATATTTTAGAATAAGGATATAATTAAACATTCATTTATTTTTAAATTATATTTTAAAAATGAAATTACATCTTGTATTGTCTTCAGTTTTTGTGTGTGTGATTTTATAGTTACAATTTGAATAGCTAATGTTCACTACATAATATCTCACCCTCTCTTCTCTGAACCTGGTGCTTTAAATGATTTATTAGCAAGATTCTATTGTCTCTAATCAAATTAAATTCAGTACAGTTTGTTCATTACATACATCTCAGTTGAGTACATTGTTCAAATTAGTTTAGTCTGAAAAATTATTGTCTCAAACAGTATGCCAGAAAAGGAAGCAGTCTCCATAAATATCTCATTGAGATATATATTCTCAATGACTAAAGGAACTTCTTAAAGTTTTAGCAAATGAAGTTTAGTTCAGTACTATTTGTAAATTCAGTAATAAATTGCAATAAATTATAATAACTTGCAATTTAGAATGAATTGAATTACAAACCTTAACTTCCTATTAAGGGGATTTTTAACTGTGTTTTCAAGTTGGACAGTGGCACTAGAAGTATTGTAAGGCAATGATATCTATGCATGGGTTTATAATAATATAATTTCCTCTAAGAGTCAGGTAACTCCTTATGTAAAATAATGAGCAATTACTGCTTATAAATAGTCACTTGTTATATATTATTATTAGAACATCTGAAGTTAAAATGGAATATGCAAAATATTACCAACCTTGAAAAGTATCAATTTAGAGCAATATATATTATTTTTAGTACACAAAGTAACCTCTGAAAATCTTTTTAAAGATTTATTTATTTTAGTGCGATTGGGGTGGAAGGAGAGGAAGAGAGAGAATTTCAAGCAGACTCCCAGCTGAACACAGAGCCTGATATGGACTTGATCTCACAACCCTGAGATCATGACCAGAGCTGAAATTAAGATCAGATGCTTAACCAACTCAGCCACACAAGTGCCCCCGAATTGTTTTTAATTGACATATATGCTTCTGTCTGAAATAATATAGTTATCAGGTTAATGGTCATTGTTGAAATGGATGCTGTGATATGCTCCCCAGATTCCTCCAGCTTCCAAGAGTTTTGATTGCTGAAGTGTCAAAACAGCCCATCTCCAGAAATCTCGCCCCCTATATTATACTCATGTTCTGGGAACAACCTACTTTTAATGGCTGATCAATTTGTAGAAAGCCTCAGCCCCCTTACCTCAAGTCATGATACGTTTAAAAAATTATCCCAATTTTGATGTTTCTATGGGATAACCCAAGACACTTGTTGCAACTACGTCTTAGTTCAACTCCCTTCTTTGTTCAATCTTACTTCTTTTACTCCCTTATGAAATTGGTAAACAATATTGGCAATATTATGCTAATTCAACTAATGATAACCAAGGCATCTCTAATATAAGGAGACCGTGGCAGGACACATGTATATATACTAGAGTCTGAGAAATATATCCTATGATGTTTCAAGGATTAGAAACAACAATGAACTAAAAAGTTAGAGCTTGTACCTCCCCTTAAACACGAAAACATAGTCTTTTAAAATTTCCTACCATAAAGAAGTAAGCATGATTCCTAGTAGATCTCTTTAGTTCTGAAGCAAAATATTCCACACTTCAGAATATTATTCTTCCCCACTTACTGATTAATATGGAAAACTTCCATCTTCTAGTGAGGCTCGGATAGGAAATGTCTCTGCAACAGATTCAGGCTGCAGTGCAAGTGGTTTTATTGTTTAGGCCATCTAAACTAGGAGACACTGAAGAATTAGAGATATTTGTGATTGAAGAGCATACATACACAACAGAGAAGTATACATCATTCGCAAAATAGAAACTCATAGGCTACTCAGCTATGAGGGAAATACTCACCATAGAACATCAAGTGACTATATAGACAAACTTGGTTTTACAAACTGGGTTCTTTGAGACACACCAAATCATGTGGTATCATTTATCCAACAGACATCTATTCCAAGACAGGAGTATATTTGGAATTGGGTGGGGCCAGGGTTAGGGTTATAAGTAAATTGCATGAGTGATTGATACTTCAAGTTTATCTGCCACTGTTGAACTGGCACCCACCCTCAGCTCCCCGCTCTGGCTACATGAGAGCCCATCATGGGCAGCTAATATTAAAGGTAAAAGGCCAAGGAAAATATCACAGTGTGTGGACTTGTGGGTATGAAATAAAAATGGAGTAGTTTTATACTATAAATGTGCCCTTAGTAAGTCCCATGAACTCAAGGGTATGAGAAATATACCATATAATGTTTCAGCACCACACCAATGATTTTTTTTTTTTTTTTACCAATGAACTTTTTAGGCTTCCAGTGGTCTGAAATGTTCTGATATGTCCCCTCAAATACAAAAACAAATTAAGGTATCTCATACTTCCCACCATAAAGTAAGCATCATGCCTAGTAGACCTCTTCGGTTCTAAAGGTGACCCTGAATGACAGTGGTAAGGAGAAATTCTCTGAATGGGCAGAGCTTCAGGTGTTGTTCCTGGCCATTCACATTGCACAATAAGAAAAGTATTCTTTGAGAAGTGCCTAGGTAGCTCAGTCAGTTAAGCATCTATCTTCAGTTTGGGTCATGATCTCAGGGTCCTGGGTCCGAGCCCCATGTTGATCCCCACATTGAGGATGATCAGAAGAGTCCTCTATCCCTCTCCCTCTGCATCTCTGCACCCCTCCAATCCCCAGTCATGCTCTCCCTCTCACTCTTTCTCAAATAAATAAATAAAATATTAAAAAAAAAGAAAGTATCCTTAGAGAAAAATATATATGAACTCATTGGCAGTGGAGAATTATTTGACTTGTTTCTTAGGGACCTGGAAGTAGAAAAATTAGAAAACCAAGGACAGGGAATTCTAGGGTAAGGTAGGTGGATAACTGAGTGGGTAAGACACAAAGTGCATAGATCTTTATGTCATATTATAATTCTATTAATCAGAGTTTACAGGGAAATAAAACTGGTAAAATATATATACTGTATACACACACACACACACACACACACACACACAGATATTTAAAGGAATTGGCTCACAGAATTATGGAGGCTGGCACTTCAAGAACAAAGGTCATCTACTGGCATCTCTTGCTCAAGATAGGTCATGCTTTTGTTTTAATCAGACCTTCAATTGATTGTATGATCCCCATCCACATTATAGAGGGCAATATGCTTTACTCAAAGCTTATTGATTTAATCTTAATCTCATTCAAAAACACGCTTACAGAAACATCCAGAATAATACCTGGCCACACACCTGGGTACAGTCACCTAGCCAAACTGACACATAAAATTACCTATTACAAATAACCTACAAGAGGTATCCACCATGAAAGATATTCTAAACAATCAACTAGAAAGAATATTTCATCCAGTGAGTGTTCAGCCGAGTTCAGTAGCTCTATCAGAGCTAACACCATGTATGCATGAATAGCTTGGGATTCTGGTCTCCAAAACTGACCTAGTTACTGCTATTGCTAATTGTTCATCTTGCCACTAAAGATTTGATACAGTGCCATACTTTAAAAAGAATAATCAGACACTTAATGCCAAGTTGATTATAGAGATTTACTTATATACTGGAAGGGCAATAATTCATTGTGACTAAAATTAACCAATTCTTTACCTGGGTTTGCCCTTCTTTCACACAGAGCCTTAGGTTGTGTCAATTCCAGAGCTTAAAAACTGTTTGATCTACCAATAGGTATTCAATATAGCATCATATTATAACAAGGAACTCAAGAGCAAAGGATATGCAGCAGTAGAAAAAACAGGGGTACATGTGAGAATGCAGGCTAGAGAAAATACCCTGTTCAGATGACATACCGTTCTTCAAGATCAGTAAACATGCTAAGTCAAGATCATTGTATAATGTGTATTCTCACTAGGTAGAATAAATGGGCTTCAGAGGCAAAAAATAGGGTGGCTCTGCTTACCATAACTCCTGATGGTTCACTTGAGGAATGTATGCTTCAAGAAACCCTTCAACAAACTCTATTAAGCAGTAAGGTCCATTCTTGCCTCTCCTCATATCACCTTTTCCTATCTAATCCATTTTCTGCCACTGTGAATTTGCCTAAATAGTTGATACAATGTCTTATTTTTGTCTGGCTTATTTTACTTTGTATAATATTTCCAAGGTTCATCCATGTTGTAGCATCCCTTCTAATGGCTTGGTAATGTTCAATTGTTTGTATATACTACATTTTGTTTACCCATTAATCAGTTAAAAGTCACTTGGGTTGTTCCCAGCTTTTGTCAATGATGAATAAAGCTCTAATTAACACTGGTGTACAAATATCTGTTTGAGTCTCTGCTTTCAATGATTTTTGTATCTACCAAAGAAGTCGGTCATATGGTAATTTTGTTGAGGTAATTACCAACCAACGGATATCTCTTAACCAGTGAAAGTGATAATTGGAGTTGAGTGTAACTCCAGAAAGATTAGTGAAGGAGGAAGACTATGAGTATCATTTGCGGCTCTAAGACCAGTAGAAGCCAGGGGAAAAAACCTGTGCCAGCCTAAATTAGTAGATCTAAGGTGTACAAGATGGGGACTGGGTAGATGTTATGATGTACTGCTTAAATTCTTTTCAGAGTGGTTTCGCTTGTTATTCCAGCTGATGGGAGTGATGGCTGCTGATGTCTCATAGAAATGTCCCTTCCTGGGAATTTCTCTCAGTCTAAGGCAGCTACCTCTGACAGTGCCTCAAGAGAAATAATCTAATATCCAATGCAGTTAATACAGAACTACTAAGCCCTAGTACTTTTCCTCAATTTGGGACATTTCTGAGGGGACATAGCAGCTTTAGAGATCTCCTTGATATCCTCTAAGGCCTCTGTTGCAACTCTATCATGGTTTAATTTCTTCTTCTGTTTAGTTCTATTTTTCTTTCACTCCTTACATATATTGTTCCTAAAAACCCTCCCCCAATACATCTTAATTTCATTGTCTATTTCCCAGACAATCTAACAACAACAACAACAAAATTGGCTTAGAATAACTGACAATAAAATAGCAATAACTAAATTTTAAAACAAATTGTTGGTTCAGTTGTATCCATGACTTACTAGTTCTCATTTACAGGGGAAGTTCAAGTTTCTTAACATTGAAAATTTATATTCTTCTCATAACGATATTTGTTTTTTTTTCTGAAAATGCAAAGAATCAATTGTAATTTCCATCTAAAACTAAATTATGAAATAAGACAGATAGTGAACATTATAAAGGAAACCAAAGCAATGCATTAATGTTCTAAAGAAAAAATAATAGTAATTTATTGTGTGCTTACAGGATGTGTAAAAATAAAATGTATGACAATAGTAGTATAAGGAATAGGATAGGAATAATTGAGACTATTTGACTATGAAATACTTACACTACATACAAAGTGGTGTGATATAATTTGAAGGCAGACTCTGATTAAATAAGAGAGTATATTTCAAATCTGAGGCAACAAGTAAAAAATTAAAACAGATATAACAAGTCAACTGTGTATATAAAATATGACTATATAAAATATTCAATGAAACTAGAAAAGGCATAAATGGTGGAGAAAAAGAAAATTTGAAAACAAATGGAAGAAATATAAAAACAAGAATATAATAAATTTTAATCTGATTATATGAATAATCATATTAAGGATAGATAATTTGAAAATACTAAATAATAGCAAATATTGATAGGTTGAATAAGAAAAAAAAGAATCAATTATGTGCTATATACAAGAAACTCACTTTATTTTTACCTTTTTTAAAAATATTTTTATTTTTTATTTGACAGAGAGAGACACAGCAAGAGAGGGAACACAAGCAAGGAGAGTAGGAGAGGGAAAAGCAGGCTTCCCCCAAGCAGGGAGCAAAATGCGGGGCTTGATTCCAGGACCCTGGGATCATGAGCGGAGCCTAATGCAAATCTTTAACAACTAAGCTACTCAGATGTCCCAAGAAATCTGCTTTAAATATCTGGACATAGAGATGTTGAAAGAAAAGTGAAAACATTATACTATGTATACACCAATCAAAAGAAAGATAATTAGGTATACTAATATCTGATCAATTATATTCAGAACAAGACATGTTACTAGGGATAAAGAAGGATATTACATAATGATAAAGGTGTTAATTCTCTGAGAAGACTTCTGAATATTTTATATGTGCATGTACATAATAACAGATCTATAAATTTTATGAAGCAAAAGCTGACGGAACTGAAAGGAGAAACAAAAGATGCCACAGTAATAGCTGGAGACAACATTCTTCTTCTATATCTGTAATTGATAGAAGTAGCAGCCCCTTAATCAGTAAATCAGTAAGGATTTAAAAGAGCTTAACAATACGACTGAAAGAAATTTTGACATTTATGGAACTTTTACATAATGTCAACAGTATACACATTCTTTATTATTTTTTAAGGTTTTATTTATTTATTTGAAAGAAAGAGAGAGAGAGCCAGCAGAGGAAGAGGAAGCAGTAGGTAGAGGAGCTGAGGGAGAGGGAGGGTCAGAGGGAAAGGGAAAAGCAGATTCACCCTTGAGCAGGGAGCCCAACTTGGGGCTCCATCCCATGACCCCAGGATTATGACCTGAGCTTATGGCAAATGCTTAACCAACTGAGCCACCCAGCTGCCCCAAATACACATTCTTTTCAAGTGAATATGGAACATTAACTAAGGCAGAGCTTGACTTATAATAACCCATACAAACAAAGATAATAGAAGTAATACAAAATAATTTTCTGATCATAACATTTAATTTTAAAATTAATAACAGGGTTATAAAATTTCCAAATATTTGAAAATTAATCAATATACTTCCAAATACCCATAGGTTAAAGAGCAAGTTTGAAGGAATATTAAAAAACAAAATTTGAACTAACTGAAAATAAAAATAGAATCTGTCAAATATTGTGTAATCCAGCTTAAGTAATGCTGGGAGTAGAATTCATAGCATTGAACACTTATTTTTTTTTAAGATTTTATTTATTTATTTGACAGACAGAGATCACAAGTAGGCAGAGAGGCAGGCAGAGAGAGGGGAAAGCAGGCTCCCCGCCAAGCAGAGATCCTAATGCGGGGCTAGATCCCAGGACCCTGGGATCATAACCTGAGCCAAAGGCAGAGGGTTCAACACACTGAGCCACCCAAGTGCCCCTGAACACTTACTTTTTAAAAAAGTATAAAACAGACACCTAAAATTTACCTTTAAAAGAATAAAACATTCATAAATTAATAAAAGGAGACCTAGTGAGATTTGAAGCAAGCAGAAGGAATCATAAAGAAAAATCAATGACAAAGAAACCAAAGAAAATAAACAAACAATATAATGAAAAGCTGTCTCTTTGAAATGAGTCATAAAACCAACTGAATTTTATAGATGAGAAATTTAAGACTCGAAAGGTTAATTCATTTGCCCAAAGTACTATAGAAAAGCAGAGAAAAAATCCAAATCTCTTTCTTTATCTGATATCTCCTAATCACTACTATGAGAGGTCACGTAGTTTGTCCAACAAAAATTCCAGATTCTCCACTGAAATAAGAAATTTGATAGTGTTTCTGTTTGTTTCCTCCAGATATAGATCAAATAGACATTCCAAACCCATTTGACCAATCAAAGAACCACAAAGATATATGCCTTTAAGAAATCAGAGATACCAGGATGCCTGGATGGCTCAGTGGGTTAGGCCTCTGCCTTGGGCTCAGGTCATGATCTCAGGATCCTGGGACTGAGCCCTGCATGAAACTCTCTGCTTGATGGGGAGCCTGCTTCTCCTCCCTCTCTCTCTGCCTGCTGCTCTGCCTACTTGTGATCTCTCTCTCTCTCTGTGTCAAATAAATAAATAAAATCTAAAAAAAAAAAAAAAAGAAATAAGAGACACCAAATTAAAGGTTACTATGACAGAATTTCGTTAATTAAGTCAAGTCATGATTAAAAGTTTAGTTTTGCAAGATTGAATAATATTCTCCAAAGTTTGGTTGTCATACAACATTTACTGAATAAAAAATACATACAAGATCACTATTTTAATATAACTCAGAGAATTAAATGTGTTTATTTAGTCTGTGGAGAAATGGAAAACACTTGATCATTCAAATTTTGCGGAGACTTCTTTCATGCACATTTAGATGAGCTTGCAGTTTCAGATCCTTAACCACTAAGAGTGGAGAGTTCTCCACATCTCTGTTTGCAATTTCTCGAAGTTCAGACTTTATGTACTGAGTCATCATTAATTTTTTGTTTATGTCTATGACTGCAGCCCAGCTTCACAAGATTCTAGAATTTGTGTTTTGCTAAGTTGCACTTTACTCTACAAAATGATGATTACAACTACATTTTAGGTCTGTGAGAGACTCTCTTGAGACTGTCTGATATATCCTGTGATAAAAGTTGGGTGATGGGTGTGAAAAACCACAGTGGCTTTTAGTGGAATGGGTAGATTCATGACTGAGTCTGGCCTCAAAAATAATCTTTCTGTGCATATACTCATAAACTTTATAATACTCCCTAATCATTTCCTAATTTGAGTCTCATATTTTTATTTTCTATCTCATGCCTAGTACAGGATAAGTTATGGTGTCTTTTAGGATGATTTCAATGGAAAAGAAGGAGAACTTATTTGTTCACATTACAGAAATAGAATTAACTTCAGGTAGAATTTGAATTCAGTCTTAATGTCCCTAGATCTCTGAGTTGTTTTTTGTTTTTTTTTTTTTCATCTTTTCTCTCCTTTCTATTAATCTAAGAAGGCTTCATTCACAGCTCAACATAGTGGCTTCCAAAACAAAATGGAACATTATTGTAGCCTTAAATCAGGGAGAACAACAACAATAAAAAAGGAGTACATCATTTAGTTGATGGCTGTACATGTCTAATTGTGAATATGAATTCAACATATTTGGATCGTGGGTTTATCCCAGAACCAATGGGTGTGGCACCAGGGTGTTGGAATCATGTCATTTGTCTCTATCTGATAACACCCAGTGTTATCAGAATTCCATGAATGAGAATGGGAAAGGTTTTGTTCCTTCGTTTGTTTGCCTAAAAGAAATTTGGAAATCCCAAGAGAAAAGAATAGATGCTAAAGAAGCACAATAATTATAGAGAGTATAACTACATATATGAAAAAGATAGGAGAATAATTTGTGAGAATTGTTTACTTTCTTTTTTCTTTTCCCTTTCTTTCTTTCTCTCCCTTTCTTTCTTTCTTTCTTTCTTTCTTTCTTTCTTTCTTTCTTTCTTTCTTTCTTTCTTTCTTTCTTTCTTTCTTTCTTTCTTTCTTCTTTCTTTTTCTATTTTAAATCCAGGAACACAACTTTCTACATCAAGCAGCACTCAGTGGTACATTTCATAATGACGCGCCACTTAGCAGTGTTATACTGATCAGTTTGGTTGGAAGTTATGATCAGAACAGTTCTTGTAGCTGCTCTATTTCTGTGTTTGCTGACAGGAATTCAGAGAAGCCTTGCTTGCCTGATGGGAAGGCAAATGTCTTAAGGATTAAGGGGAATTTTATATCCATGTTTTAGAGATGACTGTAGGTTACTTGCTTAAAGAGGTTAAAATGGGAGAACTGCCACTCTGTGATAACTGCAAGAGTGAACTTGTAATGCTTTGTGCTGGAACTGAGGAAGAGTGAAGGGCTTGCCAAGAAAATGGGCTGCCTTTTGGGTATCTCAACCCAAATTCAATGTTTCTATCCAAAACCCAATGTCTTAAATCAATAACTCTGCCGATCCAGCAGAAACTGTATCTACAAGGTCCCCGTAGTTTTCTTCCAACACCCATATGGGCAATGTTAAATTTAATGTGACCTGTGACATGGATACTTTTTCCATTCTTACTTGTTATCCATAAACAATTATAATTGCTCCCTCAGGGAATAACTTCAACAATTTACCCTTACAAATGATAGGCTATTTTCAAGCTCAAGTCTAACACAATAAAATGCATTATAATGTGTAGTCAAAAAAGACTTGCTGAAGATTGAAATTTCATTGCTTAGTGGAAAACTATAAACCTAGATTTCAATCTCTCATTGCTTTCCTATCTTTAAGAACTCAAATCTCTATGAGACTTTCCTAAATGTACTTTTTCCCCACCTATTTTTACCCTCCTTTTTATAAGTTAACAAAACCTAATTTATTATAACAAACACTTCTAAGATAGACTGCCGGCTTTGTGCTTTTGGCATTTTAATTGTATATACTTCTTTATTTGGTCATTGTCAGTGTCTGAACCCCGCAATGGTTCCATTTGTAGTGTTGATGCAACAGATGAAATATTATCAATGAATTTTTTTTTTTTTTATTTGTTAGAGAGAGAGAGAGCGAGCACAGGCAGACAGAGTGGCAGGCAGAGGCAGAGGGAGAAGCAGGCTCCCTGCCGAGCAAGGAGCCCGACGCGGGACTTGATCCCAGGGCGCTGGGATCATGACCCGAGCCGAAGGCAGCCGCCCAACCAACTGAGCCACACAGGTGTCCCTCAATGAATTTTTAATGCTTTGCTCTTTTATTTTATTTATTTTATTTTTAAATATTTTTATTATTTTTTAATTTTTAATTTTCAATTTTTTTGAGAGAGAGAAAGCGTGCATGCCAGCAGGGGAGAGAAGCAGAGGAAGAAGAAAAGGAAGAACCTTAAGCATGCTCCACAGCCAGGATTGAGCTGGACTGGAGGAGGGTGTCGATCTCAGAACCCAAGACTTGAGAGGAAATCAAGAGTCAGAAACTCAACCAACTGAACCATCCAGGCACCCCAATGTTTTGTTCTTTTAATATTCTATCTTTTCAACTACAGATATAATTATTTTGGAAATAGTTGAAGAGCTGAGTTGTCAAATCTATGCAACTCTCCCATATCAACTTCTTACATCTTAGAATGGATAAGGTAATGCCCCAAAAGAAGGAAAAAAATAATCGAAAGAATGAAATGAGTTCAACATAAGTACAGAAATCCTCCAACATTTATAAATTGTAGATTGCTGCTTATGTTAGACACTGAAAGATGTTTATGTTTTGGTACTGTCCAACCATTGTTTGAAATTCTAATATGGTTTCTGCAAATATGGCATAACATTGCAAATCTTAGAAACTGAAGTGAAATCTTTAATATTTGAAAGTAGCATGTTGTTAAAAGTTAGGGATGGGGTGGAGTGGGGATTGTGATATGAGAATAGATCAAAGGTTTTCCTTTACTCATGATCCTAAGAGTTGGATCAAAGCAGTAATTTAGTGACTTGGGAGCACAGACAATAAAGATATATGACCTGTCAAAATGTGCATAAGATAATTTTATTTTATTTTTAATTTTTAAAGATTTTATTATTTTTATTATTTATTTTTGAGATTTTTATTATTTTGAGAGAGAGGGAGAAAGCAGGAGCAGACAGAGGGACAGAGGGAGAAACAGACTCCCCACTGAGCATGCAACCTGACCTGAGGCTCAAACTCAGGACCTTGAGATCATTTCCTGAGCCAAGGGGAGATATTTAACTGATTGAGTCACCCAGGCACCCCTGCATAAGATAATTTTAAATACACTACATAACATTAAATAAAAATTACATACATTACATAAATATGTAACAGACAGGTATCATAACCCAAAAACTCAAATCTCGAAAAATTATCTTTTTTTTTTTTCATTTTTTTAAGGTAAATTCAAAACAAAGCCAATCCTTTTCTCCAAGGGAAAAACTCTCCAAATGCTTTCTGTAATGTTTGTGGTGTTAATCTCTTCTCTCCTTTCTGAAGATCAGACAAAATCTAAAAGATCTCATAAAGTTGGAAAGACCTCTAACAGTTACTAGAGGCAATGGCAGTGTTTTAAACTGGACAACACAAGGAGAGAAATTCTCTTGCATGAGCAAACACACACCACAGCTTAAAAATTGGAAAAAAGCACTGTCCTTGTTATCTTGAGTAGGATTTGGAATGTATTTTGCTACAGATATTATTATAATCCCATGATTGCCAATTTAATAAGGAACCTTCTTAAAATGCAACATAAGATTAGCTTTATTTGTTTTTTGTATAAAATGCAAATTTCAGAGTTTTACTAAATTATATAAACATGTTCTTCCAAATAACAATTTTCATCAGATGTTTACCTACTATATATTATTAATATACATTAATAGTATATATAATTATATATTATTATATAATAAATAATTATTAATATATATTATATAATAATATATACTACTATATATTAATCAAGTCTGAAGGACAAAAGAATGTTTAGTAAATTAATACTGGGATATTACTCAATCAATTTGTCTTACTGTTATTTAGTTTTGAATATCTATGATTGTGCACCATGTGGTAATTATATAAATGCATTCTCCCTTTGGTTTACCACACGTTATATTAAGCAGAGAATTCGTATTACTATAGAATTGCAACATTATTTTTGTTGCTAACATATGCTTATTTAACACCACAAACATTCATTTTAAGGTTAAAATCATCACATTCTTCATTGATAGTAGACTTACTTATTCCCAGTACTTAAAAAAATATATATGTGTTGATTTGATCTAGCACTTTCTTTTAGTTTCCTCTTGTGGAAATTTTTTCTATATCAGACTTTCTTGTCATTTATTTGAAACTGTCACCTTAAAGGAAAGTTGTTAATATTCAAAATGTTCTTTATTAAAAGTAAATATCATTATTGTTTATTTGGAATCATAGAAAAAAATAACAATTTTTCTAAATTGAATCCATGATAGTTAACCAGTCATCCTCTTCTTTCCACAAAAAGCACATTTTTTTTAAAGATTTCACCCACTTATTTGACAGACAGAGATCACAAGTAAGCAGAGAGGCAGGCAGAGCGAGAGAGAGAGAGAGAGAGAGAGAGAGAGGAAGACACAGACCTCCTGCTGAGCAGAGAGCCCAATTCAGGGCTTGATCCCAGGACTCTGGGATCATGACCTGAGCCAAAGGCAGAGGCTTATAACCCACTGAGCCACCCAGGCGCCCCAAAGCATATTTATTAATTCTCGAAGCATTCAGGACAAAAGAAAGTTGTGCCTGAGCACATTTTGGCAGCAAAGCATGCAATTTACTTAAATGTTAAGGATATTTTAATATTGGGTCTCATCAGTGATTCCATGTTATCATTAGAGATGCCT
Organism: Taxidea taxus jeffersonii; assembly: GCA_003697995.1. Classification (NCBI taxonomy): domain Eukaryota; kingdom Metazoa; phylum Chordata; class Mammalia; order Carnivora; family Mustelidae; genus Taxidea; species Taxidea taxus. Next base: position 18,735 of record RCUC01160491.1, on the reverse strand, counting down.
GCCTGCAGGCCACTGTCACCATGCTCAAGAAAAAAGAAAAATAGATTATGTCATGCATTTCTACTATTCATCTAATTCTTTTCTTATGTCTGCTTTTGTTTCTTTTCCTGGAATTCTTATAATTATATATTTTTTGAATCCCTCATCATCTGTCCTATTGTTACTTTTGCTTCTGTACTTTTTTCTTAAAAACCTGAGAGAAATTTCTGAAATATTTTCCCTTCAAATATTTAAGTTTCAACTGTAAATTAATTGCTTGCTCAAGTTTCACATTTCAATAATCTCAACATACCATTTAAAATATTCATTAAGTATTTTATTGATTTTTTAACTTCTTGACAACACAAACCAATACTATTGGACCTTCAGGCTTTTTCATTTTCGTCTGTTAAATGCAAAATGCAATACATAATCTTTTACAGAAAATATTGTTTATATGGCTAATTTTTTTCTTGTGAACAATTTAAAGTTTTTGATTTATATTAAAAATTTCCTGCATGAACTTTCAGTCAAGTTACAATTCACTTAACAGAGATTAAATTTGATACAATTTTTGTGTTTGGGAATTTGTTTGCCAAAGTAAAAATGATAACATTTTGATTTGGATTTTTTAAAATACTACTGGTTTGAATAGTTTTCCTTACATTTTATGTACAGAGGATAGCCAAAAACATCTGCAGTCTTATGACAGAAGGTAAAAGTAGGGTCAAGGTGCACAATTATGAATTCTACTTAAAGGCTAATTACGAGTTAATTTCTGCTTTATTGATTTTTTTATAAAAATATTTTATTAAATTAATATGATACTGTGTTCAACCAAAATTTTAATTGTTCTAAGGTTTTAATTTGCTTGGCAATTTCAAATTATCCACCTGTAGACATATATTCACATTTTCCCTGTTCCCAATCATTTGAAGTGATTATAATATATTCTGTTTATTTTATATTCTTAAATAGAACAAAACCTAAAGGATACATGGTCGGTCAAATCAATCTCCATTTCTTTCTTATTATGGTACCTATTCAGCATGGACTTTGCTGTATAAAACATAGAAAACAGCAGATTTGGCCTCTGTGCCTGTAAGGGCCTATTTAGCCAAAACGGCTCCATTTCAGTTGAATAGCCATTGTGGTGTTTATGCAGTAAAATTTAAACTGTCCCTGCCCCCCTTCCGCAAGGCACTGCTGCTCCCCACAGGGGACTTACGTAAAAACAAGTCCCAGAAACCAGTCCCAGGTAACAAAGCCCAAATACAAGGGTGGGTCAGGCCTGGTGGAGGTATCCAATCAGTGGGGCGCGCATACTGTCTCCCTAGCTACCAAGGTGTGTGGACCCCACCCTTTGGGCACCAATTCTGACCAAGGTGATAGGCTAGTTCAAATGCCTACTATGGGGTAAATTATAACTCAGTTGGTCACTTATGTGTGACCTAGCCTGACTGTGCAGTTTTCTCCGTATCATTGGCCACCTGTGTGTGGCCAGGCCCAACCACATGGCCTTTGCCCATAAAAGCCAGTCTGTAAGGCGGAGAGGGATCGCCTCTTTGTAAGAGACGGCCCTGGCCGGTCAGTTTGATTCTTGATGCTTGGCGCAAAATAAAGCTTTGCTTGACCTTTGCTTTGCATCAGTCTCGTTCCTTTGATTACGGACCCACCAGTGCCATCCAGCCAAACCCATGTGGATATGACAGGATTCCTCCCCCTACACCATGGCTTAGCTGCAGGTTTGTGTTCTGGAGAATCAGTCTTCCTTGATGGCTGCCTGAAGGCTGGAGAATATAGCTCAGAAGTGCAGGCTCTCTATGCTCACTTTGTCACACAAAACTGACCACTGAGAATCAGGGGATAAGAAGAAGCTGGCAATTAAATACTTCTCACTTATTGTAAAGGCTGTTCTGAATTAGAGTGATCCCCGCCTTGTAGTGATTTGTGAATTCTCAAAGAGCTTGATCTGACTCACTACTGCATTAACTACAGGTTTCTTCCCTTCCTTTCCTAACTCCCTATCCTCCCTTATCTCTTGCTACCTTGAGTTAATAGTCCCAGTAGGTTTTAAGGTTTAGAGAGTCTGTTTCCACAGGTCCTCAGACTACAATATTTGGTCACATCATAATTACTCCTTTGCATATTCCTCAACTCTTTTTCTTCTTTAAAATCTTCACCCTAAAATGACAAAATTATAACCCTGATTAGATCCAACTCTACTTACTCCATATCTGCACTTGTACAGTTGAATATGGTGTAGAAATACCTGCAACAAACTAGATGTTTAATTTAAATTCTAAATTTAATTTTAAATGTACATCCATGAACCTCATTACGGATCACAAACCTTGTCTCTGCATCTGTTATCACCAATGAGTAGGATAAATTCTGTCCCTCCATATATCTACCAAATCCCATGCCACTCCTTTACTTATTTATAGATATTGCTTCAGCAAACTTCTCTTTATTTCCTACATTATCATTATTTTTTCATAATTTTTCTGATATTTTACTTCAGCATGCAAGCATAACACTTTCATGTAGCATCTTAAAGCAACAGACATACACACACACACAATACTTCTTTGACCCTTTTTACTCTCTAGACATGATCTTGTTTTCTCTTGCAATGTGAAATTCTCAAAATAGTTATCTTTAGTTCCTCATCTTCCGTTCCCTCTTTAATGCATTCCAATCAGGGTATATCCCCCACCATTCAACTGAAACTCATCTTGGTTAGATCAAGGATGACCTTAATGTTGCTAAACCTAATAAGTAGTTATGTGTCATCATCTTTTTGACTTAAAGAATAGCAGTGGCTTATTTCCTTGTTCTTGATATGTTGGTTTTGTTTTTGTTCTTGAACTTGGTTTCCAGTACATCAAACTCTCTTCATTTTCATTCTGTTTTTTTGATTGTCTCTTACCTTCATTCTAACACTGCAAAACATAAGTTAATGTCATACATCCCCAAAACTCAGTTTTTGACTCTTTTTTCTTTTTGAACTGCACTCACTCATTCCTGATTGTTTTATCTAGAGTCAATGGTTGCAAAAAATGTTGTATGATGATGAATTTGCAACTTATAAGTCCAGCCCATATTCCCTATTTGTTGATATAATTTACTCTACTATCTCCTGTTAGTCATCTGATAGATATCTCTAACTCACTATGACCAAAACTGAACTGTTGTTCTTCATCTTGAAAACAGCTTCATCCATATCATTTTTCATATTTGTTGATGACAAGTCTATCAGTTTAATTAATCCAAAAAAAATGGAGGCTTTCTCTGGTGCTTTTTGTTTCATACCCCGTATGAACTGAGGTGAACACTTGTTGATTCTTGTTATTCAGAATGATATATTCTACAAAGTTGCCAAAATCACTGAATTATCAGATACCAAACCATTGCTTCTAGGGAAAGTACAGAGTGAAGTTTCTGTGAGGATTGGTCATAATATTTTGGTTCACTGATCAAAAAATTATCTTGTTTTTTGTGTGTTTCATGTTAAGATACCTTATTTAATATATAGTGTTGATTCACCAACAGTGAACCCAGGCTAACAGCACAAAAAGTCATACCTGAACAAAGATAACTTAACACTCCACAAGGAAAATCACAGTATTCTTGCACTTAGGAATACTACACAACACTTCAGAAGTATGCATAAGAACCATTTTAACAACAAGATTGGGAACAGAAAGCACAAAAATGTGGAAACCATGAAAATAGACCATGAAAAGAAGATTTGTTTATAGTATGATAGCTGAAACAGGAAAGTAGGTGACACCTTGTTTGACCTTCAGGAAGCCTGCCCATTTGGCAACTCTAAATTTTTGTGGCTCTGCTCACGTCTGTAAGTAACCTCAAACCACCCCCAGAATTGGTTGGGAGGTTGCAAACAAATTTTAGTGAGTGGGCAGATTTGTAAATATTAAATCTATGAATTATGAAGATAGACTATATTTTGAAGTGATATTTTCCAAAATAAGTAGAATATGAGCATTTATTACCATTCCAAATTATAATCATGTCCTACCAGCATTATTTAAGTAGTATCCATTACTGTTCTCCTTGCTTCTACCCTTTTTTCTATGCTATCTACTATCAATACAGCCCCATATGCAATGTATCCATAAGAAAGAGGAAAGAAGAAAGGAAGGAAGAAAGGAGGAGGAAAGAAAGAAAGAGAAAGAAAGAAAGAAATAGAAAGAGAGAAAGAAGAAGGAGAGAAGGAAGGAAGGAAAAGAAAGAGTGAGGGAGGGAGGGAAAGAAAGAGAGGGAGGGATGGAGGAAGAAAGGAAGGGGGAGGGAGGAAGGAAAGAAAGAGAAAGAGAGAGAGAGAGAGAAAGAAGGAATGAATGAATCATTATAGTAGGGCACCTTAGATTATGAGTAACTCCAATTTCAGAGATGCTAAAGTTGGGAAAATCTGTGGTTTCTTCGAGTTGATGAAATACAGTGTATTCCACTTATTTTATAAACTTAAATACAACAAAATCTAAAGGACATGCAGTGGGTTATATGAATCTACAATTCAGTTTTGATCAAGGAACCAGTGTAACCTTTGATCATCATGACTCAAGAAAGCATGACTCTCCCCCATGGAATTGCCCTATGATGTCCACATCTTGTTCCAATGCCCTATATACCAGCTGTCTGCCTTTTCTTATGTTCTTATCAGAGTTTAGAATTTAGGTATTTATCAATTGCTTCTAAGAAAACACTGTGTTGTTGTTGTTGTTTTTTTTCTCATCAATATGTTTTGAAATGATGGTGTCAGTGCTTATGTCTGGCCCTAGTTTTTATCCTTCTGACTTAAGAATTCTGTCTTTTTTGGTCTTTTATTCTCTTTACAGAAAGAATTGGAGATATATATAAAATGTTTCCTTAATTTTTTTTTTTTTTTTAGATAAAGCCCTTTCTGCTTAAGTAGGATTCTGTAATGTGTATCATCAAAACAAAAATTCTATTTAATACTTATGTAACAGTAGCTTCTGGATTACATACTGTCAAAAACTTCTTGGCCAAGTATTATATTTTCTATACCATTACACCTCATTTACTAAGGCTATCTGAGTTATGACAAAACTCACACATATAACTTATATGTAATCATTTAGTGAAACCAATTAGATTTCATTTTTAGTGCCAATTTATGTCAAATATTACTTTCAATTTCATCACATAATCTCTAAGAAGCTTGAGCTATAATTAACTCTAAATTCCCATTTTTAATGAAGGCAAGTTAGTCTTTAGAGTTTAATAGGTATAGCCTCAAAAATGGGTTTTGACTGAATGCAAAAGGCAGAGGGCAAATTGTGGTACCAATCAACTAATCAATAGTAATACAATTCCAAGTATTTTAAAATCAACAAGTTTAAATTTGTTTAATTATTTAAATAGGTTACTAGCTTCCTGTCTAGAGAGAAAAATGCTGATCTTTTATGGCAGTTGAATCTAACCTGACTTATTTTCTCTCGTTGCTTTTGTTTTCCTCCTTCCCTTCTCCACTTCCTTTCTTTTTTTCCTTGCTTCTTTCCTTCTATCTATTTTTTTTTATTTGTCCACAGTGATTAAGTACATATGCTGTAGAACCAGAGTGCTTTGGTTGTATTCTCCTATAAGTACTTCTTATTTGATCTTGGACTAATTATTAAGTTTTCTCTATTTCAGTTTTCTAATATGCTACATATTGATAATAATAACTTCTTCAAGACTTTGTTAGATTTCCATAATTAATGCAAATAAAAGGCAGAAGCACAATCCCGGGCACATAGCAACATCCCAGTTAATGATAACTAAAACATTTTGCCACAAGTAGATTTTACCATAAGGTATATGGATATTTGTGTACATTTTATCAGTGGTATGTTGATTACATGATGTAATAATTTCTACACATTAAATTAATCTCACTTAATACTCATATTGCTTTAATTTCCTCATATTGTTTAATTTTTCACAGTTTTTCATATTTAACTTAAATGCCCTATAAAGCAAACTAATACAGAAAAAAAGAAATAAGAAAAACTAATATAGTTTCAGTTTTATTGACAATTACATTTATAATAATAAAAAGTATTGAATACTTACAACATGACAATAACTATGCTAAGTGCTTTAAATAGATTTTTAAATTAAATCCTCATACTAATAAACACACTGCTAAAGGATATATAGATGGTCTGCAAACTTCTTTTTCTAAATGATTTTATGTACCTTATTTTCCTTAAATATATAAATATTTTAAAAACTTACCACTCTCCACTTCATATTTTTTCTTCAGTATAGGTAATTGCATTATGTATGTTTAAATTCAAAAATAAATTTCTCAAATGCATTTAGTTGACGGGTGTTCTTTCCAAATATAATGTTGTGGTGTATTCAAAAAGAGGCAAAAGAATAATCATCAGCGGTCCCTAAATAGTTAGCTTATATTTATTATGCTCTTACTATGTGTCAGGCACTCTACTGAAAGTTTTGCACATTCTTTCCTCTCTATTCCTGCCAAAGATCTGTGAAATTAGTCTTGTTATTCCCACTTTATCTATTAGGTGAAGGAAAGAAGTTCAAAGAATTCGAGTAATGCTCTCAAAAGTTGCATAGCTTGAAATAGTACCAGGTCCATTTGATTTCAAAATCCATGATCTTAAGCAGGATGTACACCAGCAGCCTGAGTTCCCCAGAAAGCAGAGCTTATGACAAAATTATGTACTACTAATTAGGAAGCATAGAGAACATTCTAGGGTGTATATGACTGGACAGCAGGCTATTCTTGTGGCATTTAATACACCAGCAGCAATGGGAAGCCATAAGATGCAAATTAGTGGTCAAAGTGACAGACACAAGCAGGGAGGACTTGTGAAACCTCTCCAACCACACAGGGTTGTTACAGTGGTGGCTAGAGAAATGTCAGTGTACTGTGCCTCAAGATGGTGTGTAAAGGGTGTTTGATAAACCCACTTTCTATTTATACTGATAGAGAACATAGTCTAAGAGTTGAGAAAACTTAATTATCTGACATGTACCTGGGATGATGACCAACATATACCACTAGAGTGAAGTCCATACACAGCAAGAAGAGTATCATACTTCTGACATTCATAACTAGCAATATAAAAGTGTTTTGAAAAATACAGGTATTCTGAAAAGAGCAGAAAATTTTATCCAGATCTTTGATTGAAGTCCATAGTGTTATGGGAAAAATTAATCAAAATTAAATTATGAAATATTTGTAATTTACCCGTCCCCTGTCTTCTAAGAAAAGTGAGAACTAAGAAAGATACACTTGCTTCCCTGGGGAGCAGTGACAATATAGGCTCTTATTCAATTCATGGTTTTTCTGTCCATAAATAAACAAAATGAAAAAATCTAAAAACAAAACAAAACAAAAACAAAAACAAAAGAGGGGATGCAGATATTTGCATCTGTTTGATACTGTTCTTTCTTTTTTTTTTATAAAGGGGAGGGCACTAAAATCAAGGTTTAAAAAGTGAACTTAGACATATTTTACTGCTTGATTTTCTTTCAGTTAACAATATAGTGAAAAAATAAAATTAATTTGAAACTAGGAAATATAAATGTATCATAAGCTCTCACCTTATGTTTAGTCACTGGAGAATATGCAAACTTTATAGTTAAAATGTAATATATGCCTTCAGATATATAGAGTTATGTGTTACATGAGGATGTTATTTATCAGTTATTTTATGGTTATTCTTCAGTGATCAGATATTTCATTAATTGTTTGCACACAAAAGATTGCTTCTTTTTTATGTATATAAGAATTTGCTTTCCAAATTACTGACATCAGAATTTTTGTCTTAAATTGTGCTGAACATTTTTTGTCAAAGAATTGTCATTTTATTATTACAATCCACAAGTGTTACTTTATATTTGTTCATATTACACTAATGAAATGTGTGAGTAATATTAAAATACTGTTCTGGAAATGATTTTCTAACATCTATGTTATACTACTAAATAGTAAAGATTAGCTAATTACATATTAATTAAATTAAAGGTAAAAACATAAAGCAATTATTTGAATTTACTGAGATGATCTATAATGTTAGTAAAAAAAGTGTCCTCTCAGTTTTATACATACAAATAATGTATGTTGTTGACTATTCTTAGTAAATGTGATTTTCAGGTTTGATTAAATTCTATTCAGAAATTCTAAGGAACTCTATGTTATATTAATTTATTTGACATATTTTATTTGCTCCATATAATAACTCTTTAGAGTAGTTACTAACATTTCAGAGTTAAAGAATTTGAGGCTCAAAAAAACTTCAGTAACATTTACAAAGTTATTTGGTTAATAAATGAAGGGCTAGGACCTTCCAATTCCTAATACATCATCAATTTCACTACAGCACAAATTAAGATTAAACTATGCTTATGTGATGGCATTCTAGGTAACAAAATGGTTTATTCTTCTTGAAGTTATATGTTTTTAGCAAGTGAAACAAATACACCCAGAAAAAACAGCAATCACAGCAAAAGCCCAGTCTGTGGTCACAAAAAGAAAATTACCTGGAATGGGTGGGTTAAAGAAGGCATGCTGGTGGAGCACCTGGGTGTCTCAGTGGGTTAATCCTCTGCCTTTGGCTCAGGTTATGGTCCCAGGTTCCTGGAATTGAGCCCTTCATGGGGCTTTCTGCTCAGCAGGGAGCCTGCTTCTTCCTCTCTCCCTGCCTGCCTCTCTGCCTACTTGTGATCTCTCTCTCTGTCAAATAAATAAAATCTTAAGAAAAGAAACAACAACAACTAGGTGTGGTGCATAAACAATGAATCTTGGAACACTGAAAAAATAAAGTTAAATTTAAAAAATAAAAAAAATAATTAAAATAATTTTATTTAGATTAAAAAATAAATTAAATTAAAAAATAAAATTAAATTTTAAAAAATGTTTGAAGAGACATCATGTAGACTAGAACCAACTAAGAAATTGCTAAACCAGTAGAAAAGAAGAAGGGTGGGGGGAAGATTAACAATAGCACAAAGAACAATATGCATTCCAGGGGGATGGAGGAGGAAGTCCACCATCATCTTCAGAAAGGAGAGAACAAGATCTTTCAAATACAGAAGTGATCCATCAGATCTGCACTTCACTAAGACTGAGGAATGGAGGAAGGACTGGTGATAGTTCAGAGAAGAGTTATGATGCAAAACATTCCTATAGTAGGGGTGATATAAAAGTAGGCAAAAATGTATAGCATCTGGGCCCAAGATTAAGACCTTATTAGATTAATTATAATAAAAAGTTCAGAAATTATACTGTTTTACATACATTTATTTATAACACTAAATCTTATCCCCAGGGATTAGGTACTTTTAATAGGTTTTCCTTCCTGGGAAAACTGAGGCACAGGGAGTTCATGTAATTTTCCCCAGTATGCAGTTAATGAGGGAGACAGAAATTCTCACCCCAGCTCCAGAGGGTGTGCTCTCAATCTTATGCTTCTCTGCTTCTCTAGATGGTTGGTAGCTTGGAGGTATACTCAGCAGGTGTCAGAGTTTCTTTGTACAGTGGTTGCACTGAAAGTAAAAGTGGGTATGGTCATAATTATTTACCTGACCATCCCATTTAATAAGATTAGAATGTTATATTATAACCAAAATTGATTTTACTAGGGTGCCTAGGTGCCTAGTTGGTTAAGCATCTGCCTTTGGCTCAGATCATCATCCCAGAGTCCTGGGAAGGATACCCCATCAGGCTCCCTTCTCAGTAGAGAGCCTCTTTCTCCCTCTGCCCCTCACCCCAGTCTTGTGCTCGCTCTCTCTTTCTCTCTCTCTCTCAAATAAATAAATAAAATTTTTAAAAAAAGTTAGATTTTACGAGATGGCATTTTAGTGTACTGTTTTATTTAGTCACTTAAAACACATCTTGAACACCAACTACTATAAATTTATCACACTCAAGCTCTACTCATTCTAGGAAGATATTCTTTCCCTCTTTACTACCGAATATCACTCCCTTCAAAGGATTCCTTAGTAACACAAATCTGAAACACTAAATTGCAGACCTCCTTCATCACATTAGCTTTTTATAGGCATGTTCTGATTTATAAACTTAATTGTAACCTCTTTAAGACCCTAAAAATAAATGTTTGTTATTGAGATCCTTAAGTAGTTATTTAATACATATTTTTGGTAGAAAAATTCTAAAACAATTATTTTATTAATAATGTTGCTCACTGTACAGAAGAGGGAAATATCTGGTGCATCACTAGTACCTTAATGAAATTCTTTCTGTTGATGATATGCTACTAATTAATAGATATTACTGGCAGCTATTATTCTAACAGTATCTGTGAATACTCAATGAATATATATGTATATATGTATCTAAACCATCTCTTATGAATGTATATATGAACCTATTTACTTCTAAAGGAAGTAAATAATAAATTAAAAATAAGCGATACCTCCTGCTCTCTCACATTCTCTCACATTCATACACACATGCACATATGCACGTACATGATATTTTAAGTGGGGAATAAATTATCATATATTTATATGCATACTATATTCATGTTCATAATAAGATTTTCATATTTTTTATGTATATACCAGCCCAATTTGGTAGGCGAGAATTCTACCACTGAACTACCCATGCATACCAGCCCAATTTGAAGTAACCAAGAAAAACAGCCTAACACATGGGGAAAAAATGTACAATGTATTCTTTTTAAGAATATGAAAATCCAGAGACTATAGATAAAGAGTATGGAGGCGTGCTATTTGGTCTTGTGTCTGTTGTCAGGAAGAACTAAAGCTATAAGAAATCACTTGACAGTAACAGGAATGAAGGACTTTTCCAAACTCTCCATGGCACAGACCAGGGGCAGCAGCAGCTTCTGCCTCCAGTTTCATGTTCTAGGACAGCCCTCCTTGTACTCATTACTTGCTACCACGCTCAGAGCTTTCTTAAGTGCCAAGCAAACTACACTGGTTCATACACACACAAAACATGTCAACATTTTTTATTACATGAATTATGGAATTCAGGAAAAGTAATTATTTAGAACAAATTAATAAAAATTAGACAGGCTATATAATTTTTTTATGTTTTTGCACTTATTATAAAAATGTTGGTATATTACTTTTTCCCCCATCATGAAGTTAAGTACCATAAATAACAGACTCGTTGCAATGAAGAATTTTTTACTCTTTCTATAGAGAATATTTTCCAGTAATTTTACTCATCAGATATCTAATTAAAACTGGCAAGATCATAATCAGCCAGAATCTGAATCAATTACATGTGGCAACTTTGCTATATTCTCCCAGTGCATGCATAAAGCTGCCATTTAACATTGAACATTTTAAGTGTTTGGAAAAGCAAGTTGCTTTTAAAAGTAAAAAAAAAAAAAAAAGAAAGAAAGAAAGAAATTGCCTCTACTATTCTTCCTAGTAATTTGTGTATAATCAAATTCATGTAACTTAAGCATGTGCATTTTTCTGACAACATAATTAAATTATTATGAAATAAATACTAATATAAACAAATGTAACTCTAAGAGACTTTTCCAATAAGATACATAGGTACACCTGCCTCTGTCATTCATAACATACTTCTTGGTTGAAATGAATTATAGAAGTTTATCATGGGGGGCACCTGGGTGGCTCAGTGGGTTAAAGCCGCTGCCTTCGGCTCAGGTCATGATCCCAGGGTCGTGGGATCGAGCCCCGCATCGGGCTCTCTGCTCTGCGGACAGCCTGCTTCCTCCTCTCTCTCTGCCTCTCTGCCTACTTGTGATTTCTGTCTATCAAATAAATAAATAAAATCTTTAAAAAAAAAAAGAAGTTTATCACGGCATGGTACACATTTTCATAATACTCATTAGATCTAAATATGGTTTGCACATTTCAGATAATTTAAAGCTTGAGAAACTTCATCTTGAACCACATAAGTCTCAATGTAGTTTAAGATTCTGGGGACATTAACCAATAAATTCTCTTAAAGTTCTACTAATTAGTTTAAATTCCAAGGACCTAAAAACAATCATCTGAGAAATCAGAATCACTTATTTGGTATTTTTTAAATTATTTGTGATACTAAGGTAAGTACATAAAATATGTTGACCTACTGTTTCTTTGGGAAAAAATGCTATTAAATTCTGATACTGCTTTTATTTTTTTCTTTCCCGAGTCAGCTCAATTCAATACAACAAATATTTATTTAGTATATTAGCATATTTATAACCAAGGGACTTTTACTTCAAGGAGGAGTTCATAAAACTCTTGAGATGACACGCTTACATGTGAGTCAGAAATTAAAAGGCTGTGCACAATATCACATTGTCAATCTCAGGTTGACATGCAACTGCACCTGCATGCAGATGGGTACACCACACACACACACACACACACACACACAGCCATCAGCTGTAACAAATATTACAAGTATTTAACTCCAGAAATAACCTTATGTCATTTAATCTGTAAATTATTTTAAGCTAACCTACTGCCAGGGCCGCAGATTAGATATATATTATCTTTATACATTGTTATCTTTTTCAAACTTAAATATTCTTCTGGAACATGGTATAGTATTAATAAAGCAATAAATGCATGATGCATAAATAATACTATGTTTTCTCACCAGATATTTTAAACTCACGATTCTGTGTTTTTGAGAGTATCTGATATTTCCATCTGTCACTGCATGTTTTTATAGTGACTCTAATGAAAGACAACTCAGAAATTAGCTCTCTCTCTTTTTTTTTAAGTAATTCATAATGTATTGGTAGTTTCACATTTTTTAAAAAAAGATGTTACCTGTGAGAAATGAAAGTATACAATTTAAAATCAAAACTTAGAAACTGGTGAATATCTATTGAATTACTATACTGGCACATGGAAAATCTGTTCTCTCATTTTGTAAATGTTGTATGAACAGAAAAAAAAAGTAATTACCAACACTGAATGATTAATAGATTTAGTTGTAGAAGGTCTTTTGGGAAATACTACATTTTTATATGGAAATAGTACTGTCTGTTTCTGGAGAGTTCTGAATTTTATCCCTAACTCACCAACTAGCTTGTTGTCTTGGCATAATTTTTGAGAGCAACCCCTTTCACTCTGAAAGGTATCTTGATTTATATGATGGGGTATGCAGTCACATTAAAGACATGGAATGTATGAATAGTAGTGCATGATTATTGCTCTGGTATAGACTTGGGGAGGATAACATCAAACCTTGGAGAAGAGATTCTTAAGATTTAAATGGACCTGGAAAATTTCAGAGAGTTGATGTTACCTAGCTGTTTCTTAAATCAAAAGACTATTTTTAATAATTTCAGGCATGCAGGAAAAAGAAAACAGTAAGTTATTCTATATTTTAAATATGCAATACAGTGTATTTTTATAATGATGAATACTTAGTTTTACATTAATATATCTATAATGAATACACACACAGAAATTTATTCCAGAATTTGTTGTTTAGACATGATAATCTATGTCTAAATTCAGTTTTTTTAAGAAAAACAGGAATTTATATAAAAAATCATAAACTATATTTGTATTTTATCCAATAATTCTCATTCTAATAATTCATTTTTAAATTACTGAAAATGTATAAAATATTTTGCTCAAAGATATATAACTATAATTTTAATTTTATTAAATGATGAAAGACAAAATCTTTAAATTTCTTAAAATAGCAGAAAGGAAAAAAAATAAGCAGAAAGGTTAAATGTACTATAACACACCTAATAATTAAATATTACAGATATGTAATACAAGGACTTAGGAAGTTTTTTAATGAAATAGGAAAATATGCACATGTATATATGTGCATATGTTTATATTTTAATATGTGTTTATATATATCCATTTTTACATCTATCTAGAGAGAAAGAAAAATTAAACCGGAAAATATATACCAAGATGTCTATAATATGCATGTTTTAACCTCTCTGGAACATGGATTCCTTTCACATTCAATAGATTTTACAATCGCTGACAGCTAGTTGGAGTCATGACACAGACGTGTGAAAATCTCCCTTAGCACCTTCTGGTAAAATCACAAAACTGTCAACATCAAAGCTGCTAAATTTTCATGGAGTATGATTTTATGATTAGATCAAGGGTAATTTTTTTTTCCCTTTCATACATTTACCCAGTTTTTTCAAACAACTTGTGTGCTTTTTATAAAGAGGTGAAATATTAATAAACCCTATAAAAATAGAACATAATCACAGAAATCACATAAACAAAACAGTAAGTTAAATTTTGAAAAATAAAAAAGGGAGGAAAGAACTGTACTAAAATATCACCTTCTTTAATGTTTTTGAGAAAATTAATTATAGATCATAAATAGGATTTTATGTGAAAATATCAATAAACTTGATGTCAGGTTCAAGTCCTAAGCAACGACCCTGGTCACACCACCAGTACTCTTTATTCATTTTTTTTTCTTTTGTGAAATAGAGAGATACTCACCTAGTTAGTTTTGAGGAAGTTTGTAAATTCAATCTCAGATATGAATGTTTTCCAAAATCCTGATTTTATATATATATATATATATATAATATACATATACGTATGTATATATATGCCATACATACATATATATGTGTGTATATATGTATATACACACATACATACATAACCACAAATGTTGTATAAGATAAAAGAAATGACCTGGGTGTCTATAAAATAAATATAATATTTGAAAATGTTATAATACCTGTTTGAAAAGAATTCCTAGGTCATCTAGATTCTGGCAGTTATTAGTGCCGTGTGGTCCTTACCTCAGGAAAAGCCAGATTTCCTTACAGATTTTTATGGGATAACTTAAGTAACATAAAATTTACCCCTTATAAATGTACACTTATATGATTTTTACTGAATTTGCCGAGTTATACAAATATCACCACATTTTTTGTGTGTGTTTTAAATATCTTAGAACATTTCCTTCACTACAAAAATCTCCCCCCTGTCCTAGTGCAGTCAATCTCCACTCTTTCTCTAAGATCAGGGCAACCATTGATCTGACTTCTAGCTTTGTAAATGTGCTTTTCCTCCACATTCCATAGATAGAGAGAATCAAACAATATGTGGCTTCTTTCACTAGATAATATTTTTTTTTACTGTGTTCCTTTCTAGAAGTTTTATATTTTTAGGCTTTATATTTAAGTCTATGCTAATTTGTTTAAATTTTGTTTATAATGTGAGAAAATGGTCTGCCATTATTATTATTATTATTATTATTATTATTAAGTATTATTATTTACATGTGAGTATCCAATTTCTGGGGGCATTTTTACGGAGAACCAATTGGTCATAAGGGCGTAGTTTATTTTCAGACTCTGAATCTTATTACATTAACCTATTTGTCTAATCCTGCATCAATACAACGCTATAATGATTACTATGGTTTTATAGTAAGTTTTAAAATCAGGTACTGCATGTCCCCAACTTTGTTACCCCCCCCAAAAAATTGTGTACTTTGGTTCTTTGCATTTTCACTTAAATTTTAGTAAAATTTTGAGAGAATGTATACAAGTATGAACTGAAAATGAACATCAGTTGCTTTCACTTGTTCTCATCAGGTAGTATAGTTTTGTTTCTATTTTCTCTCAGAAGTAGCTGTTATCTGACTTCTGTATCTGTCATTTCAGTGAACTTACTCTTGTAAGACAATTTACTAAAATGTAAACGAATTTTACGGTGTTTTATGACCATTAATATGTTTTATCTTTAGTCAAAATATACACATATAATTCCCCACTTTTTCTAGGATTAAATATCTTCTTAAGTTTATGGACCCTACCTTGATACAAATCTCTGTAATTCTGAGAAAGATATTGTCTTCTTTCTAGACCCCCATTTCTTCTCAACTCACCTCCTCCCAACCAAAAAAGTGCATGCTCTAAAACTTAGTTCTTGAAATGCTTCTTTTGGCTTTACTGAAGAGTTGTGCTGAATGCTTATTTTAGCTAAATGGTAAATAGCCGAGGGTGAGAGCGGTAAAAAGCTGAGGCCAAGGTTTATTCTGTCATAGCTATGAAGTCCTGCAATTATATTTTAAAAATTACTGATGGAATATTATTATTTAAAAATGTATTAAAGTAATTTTAAAATGTGACATTATAGTACAAAAACAAAAAAAAAAGTAGATAATTATTGGGGTTGCCAGCTGTTAGATAATTCCTGTCATCATTATATTACATAATTTCAATGCTGAATAGAGTTGAATTTTTTTTAACATTCATTTATTTATTTGAGAGAGAGAGAGAGAGAAATTCAAGCAGATGCTACATTGAACATTGAGTTGGATGCAGGGCTTGATCTCAGAACCCTGAAATCACAACACTGAGATCACAACCTGAGCCAAAACCAAGATTTGGATGCTCAACCAACTGAGCCACCCAGGCACTCCTTGGAGTTGATTTTTTTTTTTTTTTAAGATTTTATTCATGGATGGCAGAGAAGTAGCAGGCTGAGACGACATCAGGCAGCAGGAGATCAGCTAGATAGCTTATCAAACCATTCCAAACACCTATGAATACAACAGGAGATCAAAGAGAAGAGCAACAATTCTAGAAACAGAAAATCGACCACTTTCTAAAAGGTAGAACCAGCTGAGAAGTGAATCCAAAGCGAGATAGAAGACAGAAGATAGACCCCAGGGGAGGGGCTGGCTCCCAGCAAGCAGCAGAATAACAGAGCACAAAATCAGGACTTTTAAAAGTCTGCTCCATGGAGGGACATCGCTCCAGAGGCTAAACTGGGGTGAAGACCTCACGGGGACAGCATGGACTCAGGTCCCGCGGGGTCAGAGAAGGATCGGGGGTGTCTGAGTGTCACAGAGCTCACAGGTATTAGAGCAGGGAAGCCGGCTGCGGAGACAGAGCCAAGGAGTGAACTCTCAGCTTGGGGTTACCTTGAACTGTAATCTGTGACACGGGCCAGTGCTCTGTGCGTGGGGTCACCCAAGATCCGGGGAGACTCTGACCTGGGAGAGCCCAGACATCTGCAGGGTTCAGAGACTCCAGGTGGGACTCTGTGCCAGAGACAGAGACGCTTGGTCACAGGCTGGGTGACATCGGAGCGCGGCCGAAGGCCAGTGAGACAGGAGTGATTACGTGTGATTTTCTCCAGGCGTGGCTAGAGGCTGGGAAGATGGGAATGATTAAGTGCTTTTCTCTGAAGGCACACTGAAGACTGGGGCCCAAGTTCCTCCAAGCCAGAGATTGGGAGGCCGCCATTTTCATTCCTGTCCTCCGGAACTCTAGGAAAGAATTCAGGGAACAAAAGCCCCAGAAAGCGAACCTGAGAGGATTACTTAGCCCGGCCCCTGGTAAGGGCGGTGCAATTCTGACTGGGGCAGAGACACCTGAAAATCACTACAACAGGCCCCTCCCCCAGAAGATCAACAAGAAATCCAGCCAAGACCAAGTTCACTTAAGACGAATAGCGGAATTCCAGAAGAGGAGAAAGCAAAGCATGGAATTCTTGGCTTTCTCCCCATGAATCTTTAGTCTTGCAAAATTACTTAATTATTTAAAATTTTTTCTCCTCTGCTAATTTTTATTAACTTTTACCCTTTCCTCTTTTAATGTTTTTTAACTAGTTTATCTCAATAACTTTCTTTAAAAAATCTTTTTTGACCCTTTATTAGTATAGTCATATTTTATCCTTCACTATATCTAACTTTATTCTTTGTATACACATAGGGTTTTTTTTTTTTTCTAAAAAATTTGGGGTGCAACTTCTTCTAATAGATCAAAATACACCCCAAACCTAGTACTGGGCTAGAACTAGTCTCCAGCCCAAAGAAGTTCTCTCCACTTTTTTTTTTTTTTTTAATTCTCCCTACCAACTTACCTTATCAACTCCTTTGTTAGGGAAAAAAAATATATATATATCTTTATAGTCATATTTCATCCCTTCATTGTGTTTACCCTTATATGTTTTTCATTCTCTAAAATTTTGGGAGGTAGTTTCTTCTAAGAGACCAAAATACTCCCCAAATTAAGTGGGTGACCCTGGTCTAGTCACCAGTCTAATACATATATATTTTTTTCGCTTTTTTTAATATTTTTTTCTTTATTTGTGTTCTCCTTCTTTTTAATTTTTTTTTCTCTTTTCTGAAGTTCTTTTTACCTTTCCCTCCCCCCTCACGATGTGGGGTCTCTTCTGATTTGGTTAAAGCACATCTTCCTGGGGTGTTTGCCACCCTTTTAGTATTACATTTGCTCCTTCATATATTCTTATCTGGACAAAATAACAAGGCAGAAAAACTCACCACAAAAAAAAAAAAAAAAAGAACAGGAGGCAGTACCGAAGGCTACGGACTTAATCAATACGACATTGGTAATATGTCAGATCTGGAATTCAGGATGACAATTCTCAAGGTTCTAGCCAGGCTCGGAAAAGGCATGGAAGATATTAGAGAAACCCTGTCCGGAGAAATAAAAGCCCTCCTGGAGAAATAAAAGAACTAAAATCTAACCAAGTTGAAATTAAAAAACTCTATTAATGAGGTGCAATAAAAAATGGAGGCTCTTACTGTTAGGATAAATGAGGAAGAAGAAAGAATTAGTGATATAGAAAACCAAATGACAGAGAATAAAGAAGCTGAGCAAAAGAGAGACAAACAACTACTGGACCACGAGGGGAGAATTCGAGAGATAAGTGATGCCATAAGACGAAACAACATTAGAATAATTGGGATTCCAGAAGAAGAAGAAAGAGAAAGAGGAGCAGAAGGTATACTGGAGA